>CM031671.1:22536210-22581210 GCA_006182925.3 Reinhardtius hippoglossoides | reverse complement strand
ATAAAATGAATTTGGGTTAAAAAGTGTTGATGATTATTTTTGAAATGACCTTAAACGCTGCATAGGTTATTTTAGGAAAGAGAGAAAGAAAGAAAGAAAGAAAGAAAGAAAGAAAGAAAGAAAGAAAGAAAGAAAGAAAGACAGTCCCCTTACATTTATTTAAACTGCATTTTCTAACTTGTATTTTGACTTGTAAGTTTGGTCCCTGTCCCATCTGCTAACATGGAGGAGGAGGGGTTTATGACCTACTATATATACTGCAGCCAGCCACCAGGGGACGGCTGAGACATTTTGGCTTCACTTTTGGGGAGCTGTCATGTCGTCCATCTTTATTTACAGTCTGTGCTCACAATGAGGTCATGAGGGGTTGAGAAGAAGTTCTCCTACAGGAACTATTTCTTTCTAATATTTGTTTTATTGTGAAACTCTAGATAATTCACATCAAGATTCATGAGTTATTCCCGGGGAAAGTAGGAAAATGTCAAAAAATGTCTCACAATGTTCAAGAAATTTATGAAAAAATATCCTGGGTCCACAACTAAATTAAATGCCTTCTTCCCTGACCCCCCCCCCCCCACCTAGTTCCATGGGAATATGTGCTGTGGTTTTTGTGTTATCTCGCTTGCAGACAAAAAACAAACAAACCAACCAACAAACAAATTGACACGCGAGAAAACATGAAGACAGGAGTTGAGCCAAAGTGCTTTACATACACGGGGCGAAGGGAAAACCACACAGTCAGGGTGGAGAGAAGTAAAAACAGTGCAAGAGAACGATGCAGTAAAAAGACACAAGATAGAAATAAATAAAAGATGAACTAATAACAGATATGAACAGAAATGTTAGACAGACTCAGGCTAAGTTAAAAGCTAAATTCAAAAAGGTTGGACTTTAAATTACATTTAAAATAATTGATAGTGAAACAAGACGTAATGTCTCCTCAGACTGGAGGAAACCTGGTCCCGTTCACTTTCTATCTGTCTCTACGTGACATGTATCTGGTGCTTGTTAAATAAACAAACACATTAACAAATATATAAATGGTTGAGTTAATATCGCACATGCAGATTTACTATCCTGTGTCTTGGTAACAACTGTGTGTTTAAAGGACGAGTTTTCATGTGGGAACAGGTTCGTGTGAGAGGCTGAACTCCAGAGGGAAGCGGAGGAAGAGGGTTGGTTTTCATTCTGTGGGAAGTAAAATGTTTCCAATTCCAGAGGAAAACAGGTTCAACAGGCTGTGATGTCACGCCTGTCACCCGCCCGGTGCGTCTGTCCTCCGGCCGAGCTTCCTCATTCGTCCCAGGTAAGACCACTGACACATCTCACACATCTCACACTACAATTAGACACGGAGGACAGGTCGTCCCACAGGCAGCATTTGGATTCTGGGTAGGAGGGTTGGCGCCCCTGTTTTGGATCAGACTCCAGGGCTCGGATGTTTCCTGTTTACAGAAGAGAAGGGACCCATGTGAGGTAGAGTTACACGTCTGTGTTCAGCAGGCACGTTCATTACTGGTCCGGCTGCTTTTGATGTGGTGTAAGGTGATGGCATTTAAAAAAAAAACATCCTCGTGCAGCAGAATGAGTCAGGATCATCTGTGAGTTCAGTGTCAGACACGACACTGACAGTGTGTCGTCGTTGTTGTTGTTGTGTGAACGTCTGAGTTGAAATAAGCTGAGAGCGAGAGAACAACAGAATCAGAGAGACAGACCCGAAGTGGTTATGTGACATGTGACAACACACGGCTTGAGGTGCAGGAAGGCAGAGATGTTCCGATTACTGACAATAGTGTCCACACACACACACACACACACACACACACACACACACACACACACACACACACCCACACACACACACACACACACACACACACACACACACACACACACACACACACATTCTTTACTTCTGTCTTAGTGACGAAGCTCATCGGCATTCCCCCTTCGATCCTAACTCTAACCCTTAACTCTTACCCTTAACTTTAACCCTTAACTCTAACCCTAAAAGAAAGTCTTAACCCTCTTTAACAGCTCTCTGAAAAAAAAGGTAATGGCCAAAATGTCCTCACTCAAACACACACACACACACACACACACACACACACACACACACACACACACACACACACACACACACACACACACACACACACACACACACACACACACACACACACACACACACACACACACACACACAAACCAACAGATATAAAATAAGTGGTGGCCTATAGCTAGTTGCCAACCAAATTGAGATACTAGAGTCAGTATATTATTATAATTATAGTTATATATATTATATAATTATATTCATTATTATTATTAATAATAATAACGTTTATTTCTGTAACACTTTTCTAAATAAGCTTACGAAGTGCTTTACAAAATACATGGGAATAAAACAACACAATAAACAATAAAAATCAATTTGACCCGTATTTGGACTTTTTAGTTTGGTTTATGACCCATACTCCCGCCAGCCACCAGGGGGCGTCTGAGACATTTTGGCTTCACTTTTGGCAGCTGTCACGTCGTCCATCTTTTTTCACAGTCTATGGTACAAACGACTTCTTTTTGCATCTCACCCCT
This sequence comes from Reinhardtius hippoglossoides, assembly GCA_006182925.3. Taxonomy (NCBI): domain Eukaryota; kingdom Metazoa; phylum Chordata; class Actinopteri; order Pleuronectiformes; family Pleuronectidae; genus Reinhardtius; species Reinhardtius hippoglossoides. The sequence continues at coordinate 22,578,615 of CM031671.1, read as the reverse complement.
TAAAATAAATCTACTTTAAAACCCCTCATGGTGCAGCAGCGACCTTTCTCAGATTGTTTCACTCAGATTGTTGATGTTTGTTAATTAGAGAACGTTCAGGACAAAACAAATAAATGTACGCTGGACAGGTATAGTGTGTTGCAAAGTTTTTTAACACTAAAAGTAACTTCATACAAAGTATTAGCACCAGTTTTTCTGGGTACTTGCCAAATAGGTTTGTTCAAAATGTTTGATAACACATGTTTCAACTCCCTTTGGGTTTTGGGCCCTTCTCCTTATCAGCAGCATCCTGTTTGACCGGATGATCTCCTGATGGAACCTCCTTCATACGAAGAGGCCACTCTCCACCCTCCTGCTCGGAATACTCAAGGACTGTACACCCCACCTCCCCCCTCCTACCAGGCCTCCCTCTCCTCCCCCTCCACGCCTCCTCCCACCTACGTAGAAGCAGGTAGAATATCTCTCTGCTCTCGCTGTCTTCAACTCTGCACATTCATCTTCTTGTCCGTGTGTTGGGGGGGGGGGGGGGGGGGGGGTTCTCACTCATAAAATAAGCTTTCTAGAGATCTGAATCTTGTCTTTTAGTGCAGACCATAAAACTTGGATTTCCAAAAATAATTAAGATAAGGAAAGATGAGATATTAGTCGTATTTCATCTGCAAAGTAGATATCAAAATAAAAGCATCAGGGAAAAAGTGAGGCTGCGGATAGGAGGAGCAGCCAGATTTCTAACCTCTCCCCTCGTCAGTCATTTAAAATGTGAATCCAGCTGATTGCACACTGTATTTATTTTAGTTTGTCAGACGACTTCATGAGTTCATGATGTGATTTTGTTGATATTTCAGTGGAAGAAAAACCTGCAGGACAGTAGTTTGGTCTTATTCCGAAAACCTGAATATGAGCAGAACGTGTCTCCTTCAAAGTGCAGACTCGTCCCAGTGTGATTACAGTGGGGCAGAAGTTTTAATGAGCAGATGTTGTTTATGTATTTTAATGTGGATGGAGATATTCAGGGCGATATTAAAGGAAAGCATTCTACATTAATCCGTGTGAATCTTGTTAAAAAATGATTTGAATCCACATCGGCATTTTCAGGTTGGTTTTGCAGAAACCTCTTTCTACAGATAAACATCGATCACCCCGTCGTCCTCATTTCAGTAAGCAAGCAAAAAGGCTGCAGTGTTCCATTGACAAAATGAACATAAACACAAGGTTATGTTGATTATACTGATTATACATTATGCCTGTACTGCATATATGCACACAGGTATTTAAAGTTAAAGGTCACTCAAGGCCATATTCTTAAATTTACTGGTGCAAAACTCCCAACTCTCTACCTTCTATTATTGCTCTGCAAAGATCTGCACAAAGAGCTGAAACAGAGAGAAAGGAGATGTGTTCAAGAATTGAATTTTACTTACATGTGAAGTAACGTTTTGTCTTTCTTTCTCCCAGTTAGGATTCAGCGGGATCCATTTCCCATCCTGTCTCTGCCCTCCGTGCCCACGTCTGTGACCTCAACTCCCCGAAACACTGGACACATATCCATCCACTCACACAAGGTATCGGGCCTCCGTTTATAATCCAACCGAGCAGGCGAAAAAAAATCATATTTCCTCCCCTTCCCTAGTTGTGTTTCACCCTTGATACTGTCCTCTGTCCCTCTCCAGTCGGTGCAGCGCAGACTGTCAACAGCAGCCAAGCCCAGCCGCGGCCTGTCCCCATCAGACTGTCAGATCTGACAAAGCTGCCTGCTCTGGTGCGCTGCCCACACTGCCGGAGAACTGTTACCACTGAAGTCAAGTACCATCCTAGCAAGGATGCCTGGGGCCTGTGTATACTTCTGGCAGTGATGGGGTGAGACACACACACACACACACACACACACACACACACACACACACACACACACACACACACACACACACACACACACACACGTTAATGTTAGAGAGCTGTTACAGGTTTAACTAAACCTACACCCCTCGTGTGTTTCAGGCTGATCTGTGGTTTCTGTCTGATCCCGCTCATTGCATGTGGACTACAAGACGCATATCACTCCTGCCCAGAGTGTGGACGCCATCTGTTCACTTACAAAGGACCACAGGAAGACCCGGACTGTCCCACCTAACAACCAGGACGGGTTTCAGGTGATGGAGCTGTAAGTGATGTACAGAGACGACTGTAGATGGACAGAAGAGAAGTGGATTGTTTCCGTGGACATTTTTGTTTCATTTTGTATTTTTATAGAAACTTGATGCTTTTAACCAACGAGAATCCAGACTCACCACAGCTGCTTTATACACTTAAAAACCTCCTCTTTTTATTTTTAAATGATCATTGTTTTTGTAATATGCGGTGGTTAGAACCGTCGCCTCACAGGAAGAAGGTTGAGGGTTTGAAGCCGATGTCGACCGGGGCTTCTCCATGTGGAGTTGCCATGTTCTCCCTGTGTCTGAGTGGGTTTTCTCCTGCTTCCTCCCACAGTCCAAAGAAATGCAGGGTGGGGTTAGGTTAAGTCAATACCTCCATTTTGCCTGTAAAACCTGAATGTGAATGGTAGTTAGTCATTGTTCCAGTGTAATCTGGGTGTAGCTCCAGATACCCCACCGTGACCCTCAAGGGATCAGCGATATATAGATAAAGGATGATTCTTAATCTTAATAATGAATCCTAATTTATTACTCCATGAATCAACTGAAGGATTGTGTAGTATTTCCTCCTCCAGGTACTCCAGCTTCCTCCACAGTCTAGAAACAAGCAGTTTAGGTTAATTGGAAACTCTATGTTGTCCGGAGGATTGTTTGTTTCTCTATGTCAGCCCCCGAATCATATCCCAATCTGTAATTGGCATTTTTATATACATACAATTATAAAAACAAAAACAAAAATACTTTTCGCATATTTGAGATTTTGTAAGAACGTATGGGGGTGGGTTCCCTTTTTTTTTTTTTAAAACAAGGAGGAACTGAATACTGAATCCATCCTTGTAGCGTTTGACCACAACTCAGCGCAGAAACCAAAGATAGAGAGGACATTGTCGACAAACGAGTTCCTGTCCAGCTACATGAACCAACATGGTAATGAGCTGTTTTACATATTGAAATACGAAGAGAACAGACATTGAACATTTACCCAATGTGATGAAACAGAGGAAACTTGTCCAGGTGTGAATGTCGGACATGTTTAAACCAAACAAGGCTTAATGGGAAACGGATTTACTGAACACACAGGGATTTTGTTTACCCTGCACAGCTATGGTAAGCCCACACAGGTAGTTTCATTCATCTGTACATCTGTGTGTGTGTGTGTGTGTGTGTGTGTGTGTGTGTGTGTGTGTGTGTGTGTGTGTGTGTGTGTGTGTGTGTGTGTGTGTGTGTGTGTGTGTGTGTGTGTGTGTGTGTGTGTGTGTGTGTGTGTGTGTGAGACTCTTTCTGGTCCAATAGTGAAACACCTGAGTGGATGTGCAGGTACGATTTGTGATCAAATCGATTGACAGAACTTTTAAACTAAAAGCTGAATGTAAAATGTGATTTTGTTTTTTGGTTTGTTTGCTGTAAAACATTTGTTTACATGTGTAAAGTTTGAACACGTTGTTTTTTAAATTGTGATTTTATTGTGAATAAAATTTGCATTACTTTTCAAAGACACAAGATTCAGCTGAAGATGTTATAGAGAATGTGCACGTGTCTGCCCCCATCTTCACAAAGTTAAGAAATAGTGTGACCTTTTGTTCAAGATGCTTATTCCCTTATTAAAAAGATGGGTTTTAAGTTTGCATTTAAAGATACCAACACTTTCATCTCACGTTCTACTTTGGTTTATGTTCAGATTTAACAAATCAGATTGAGTGACAGCAGGAGGATTTTGTCACCGGCTAGCAGTCTCAAGGGCTCAGCTAACCTTTTCTTAGCGCTGGCCAGACATTTCATATTTGAGTGTAAGGCAGCAATCTTCTCGTCTAAGCAGGAAAACAAAATGAGCTTATTTTTCTCAAAATGTTGAACTTGTTCTTCAGGGATACAGACTTGATGTATACTGTGATTAAACCTGCTGTGACCTCCTGGTGGCATACGAGTGTCCTACTTTGCCCTGTAATGCAATGATTGATTAATGCACCTTCTTTACCTGCTGTTGTAATGATGATCCTTACAGAGTTAATTATTAATCTATTATGTTGATAGGAAAAAATGTTTTTTGACTATTTTAACACAGCCGAACACGTATGTTCTTCTAACACCTGCGCTGGTGGGTGAAGTCTGCACATGTTGAATATGTGCATGTGTTATATGTGTGTGTTCGCATGTGTCTTTGCTTCCATTCTGACCTTGTGGAGGGTAACTGTGTTAGGCAAAGGGCATTTAGATATTTCGCGATATACTTGATACGAACAGCAGCCAATGGCAGCGATACAGCGGGGCTTAGATAGGGAAGTTAATCAGCTACAGACCGGTGGGTCGAGTCGGCAGATAACAGAACGCATTCACAGCTACCAGCTCAGCACTCACACACACACACACACACACACACACACACACACACACACACACACACACACACACACACACACACACACACACACACACACACACACACACACACACTTGGAGACTTACCTTAAACTTACAACACTTTTAAAACATTTTTTGTGGGGACTCTTTTGTCGCCATGAGTAAGACACGACCCTATAATGTGACTAAGCAGAATGAGGTCCCCACAACATGAGTTCTACCTGCACCACACACACACACACACACACACACACACACACACACACACACACACACACACACACACACACACACACACACACACACACACACACACACACACACACACACACACACACACTGACAGGCACACATCAGCCCTTCCTCTCACCACTCCCTTCATACCTACCTTCCCTTCAAGCTTGTCCCAGTGACCGATTTGTCAGATCGCGGTCGAGCCGTCATGAGGACACTGTTGCTGCTGGGGCTGTCGGCCTTCTGTCTGTGTGCGTTTGTCGCCGCCGACGAGCATCGTGAGGGACAGGGCGACAAATCTCTCCCCGAGGAGGACGGAGTCTTGCAGCTGAAGAAAGGGAATTTCAAAAGGGCGCTGAGAAAATACCAACAGCTCCTGGTGCATTTCTGTAAGTCACACACCGACTGATCTTAACCTTAATGTTCACATAAAGGCTAAAGTTAAAAATTGCCACCACAGAGACATTAAATGGATTGTAAGTGTATTTGCCTTAATGCCAAAAAACCACCTCACACTGCAGTATATTCATTATGTCCTTAATGCTGTGTGTGTGCGTGTGTGTGTGTGTGTGTGTGTGTGTTTCCATGTGCAGATGCTTCTCTGTCTGCAGAAAGCCATCGTGTATCAGCAGCTTTTAAAGGTGCAGCTGCGGAGCTTCAGGGGTCAGAGGTCAAACTGGCAGTGGTCGATGTCACAAAGGAGAAGGAGCTGGCGAAAGATCTCAAAGCCACAGGTCCTCCGATAATCAGGCTGTACCTGGGCGGAGACAAACAGAACCCTGTCCCCTGCCCTGGTACGTGAAAGACACAGATATTATGGAGCACATTTATGGAGCTGTAATTTATTATTTTATGAACATGGAGCTGTAACAATGCTACACATCAGCTGCAGCCATCTTGGTTGTAGACAAACATGCCTCAGATGTGCTCCTCTGTCAGTCGTCTCATTTTAGATGAGAAACTGAATAGACCAGAGTGTGAATTCTGTGGTTTCCAGGTTTAGACAGGGTAGCTCTTTCCCCTGGCTTCATGCTAAGCTAAACTAATCATCTCCAGCTCCACAGTAACATACACAAGAGAAGGGTTAGAACATGTGTATAAAGCCTGTTGAATATTATTTGACTTTGCTACCACATGGAAGATCATTTCTGTTATTATTCTGTTTAGTTCCTCTGAGCGCGGCGTCCATCCTGACCTGGCTGAAACGGAGGACGGGATCTGCTGCTGACCTCAGCACTGATCGTAGCCTATCAGAGGCCTCAGAGGAGCTGACGGTGGTGGGATTCTTTAAGGTGAAAATCTGCTGTTTATTTTTTTTTTTTTGCTGTTGTGGCTTCGCTCTATTGTAACTGTGTGTGATTGTGTGTGTGTGTGTGTGTGTGTGTGTGTGTGTGTGTGTGTGTGTGTGTGTGTGTGTGTGTGTGTGTGTGTGTGTGTGTGTGTGTGTGTGTGCAGGAGCTGGATCACGAGTACGTCCATGTGTTCTACTCGGCAGCCATGGACCTTCCTGACGTCAGCTTTGCCGTGACACAGGACATGAAGTTATCAGTAAATATGGTCTCACCCATGATGTTGTTCTGCTGCTCAGAAAGGTACTCACACACACACACACACACACACACACACACCACACCACACACACCACACACACACACCACACACACACACACACACACACACACACACACACACACACACACACACACACACACACACACACACACACACACACACGCGCGCACACACACATTTTTTATGAAACTTATACTTATACAGTATTTCAAGACCAGCAGTTTGTACTCATACCTGTGTGTGTGTGTGTGTGTGTGTGTGTGTGTGTGTGTGTGTGTGTGTGCTGCAGTCTAAGCTCATCCAGGCTTATAAAATGATGCCTCAGACATCTAAAGAGGAGCTGATCATCTTTATCACTGTCTACCAGATGGACCCAGTCACTGAATACACCGGAAAGGTTCAGTATTAAGTGCATGTTGTATTCACACACACACACACACACACACACACACACACACACACACACACCACACACAACACACACACACACACACACACACACACACACACATTGTAACTGCTCCACTGCAGCTTGGAGCTGTTTTGGGGTTTAAACTCACTGGAATTGTCTGTGAATATTTATATAATGGAATGTTTGACTTTCTATTTGGGAATATGTCTGATGATCTGCTGCCTGTTTGCACATTTTTGAAAAGTCTGTGATTCTTCAACAAATTAGGCCACAACTCAAAACCTCAAATCTGTTCAGCTCCGCAGGCTTTTAGGCTGTTTGAAGCATGCGTTGCTTATATTAGTTGTGAAGGTAACTAACTGTGAAACAAACACAAGAAGGGTTTCCTTTGATTTGAATAAAACAGCAGAAATGTGGATCGTGAAGAGGATTTGGAGAAATTTGTGTGTGGATCAGATCAGGTGGCAGATCCAGGAATGTTGTAACGATGTGTTTTTCGACGTTTTCACTAAATTCCCAGGGAATAATTCATGGATCTCAATGGAAATGTTGACACATTTATGGGACTGACATGTATGAGTGTGTGTGTGTGATTTGGTGGGGCTTGGTTTATTTTATTTATCTCTTGCAGACGGCCAATCAGATCTTAAGCTCGCCTGTGTTGAACCACGCCATCCTGTTTGTTAACGCAACCGCTGCAGACTTCAAAGAGATTTACTCTGCCTTTAACGGTGCCACAGGGGCGTTCAGGTTGAAGGTACACACACACACACACACACACACACACACACACACACACACACACACACACACACACACACACACAATATCTTTCAAACAGCAGCATTTGCTTACTTTGTTTGTTTTCCTTTCAGATTTTATTTGTGTGGGTGAACGTGGATGAGCCTCGTAACGGCCGGATGATGGAATACTTCAGAGTACGAGATTTTGAGGCTCCTATCATCCGATTGTCAACCTGACAGACCATGTGACCTATCACCTGCCCTCTGACTCTCTGGATGTAGAGACCATAAAGACATTCTGTCAGTCCTACCTCAAGGGCAAAGCTAAGGTAACGCACACTCTCATCCGGTGAGTGGAACTGGGACGACAGGTCGGGCTGACGTATTGAATGTTTCTGTGTTGACGCAACAGCCGAAGCTGCAGAGCGAGCCGATACCTGAAGGGTGGGACACGAAGCCGGTGAAGGAGCTGGTGGGAATGACTCTGGAGAAAGTCGCCTTTAACCACGACAAGACTGTTTTTGTCATGTTCTGTACGTGAACACACTTTACACCGACACCCCCCCCGCCGTCTGCACAGGAGCACAGATTCAACGGTTACAAATCCCAAGTAGAGGCTCTTCTTCACCTCAGTGCTCACTGTGTGCTCCTCAGATCTGCCGTACAGTCAGGACTCCAAGGCTCTGTTCCCGCTGTGGGAAGAACTGGCCGAGGTCTTAAAGGAGCGAGAGGACGTGGTGGTCGCTTGCATCGACGCCTCCGCCAATGACATCAACATGTCGATGCAGGGACGCTACCCGTCACTCGGCCTGTTCCCTGCTCTGTACGCTGAAAGGGTATGAAGCTTCTCTGGAGCAATACAGATTCAGGGCGTTTGGGCCCAAACACAACTTGTGTTAAACCTAGAACAGTACAAACATTACGTTAATTAGGTTAGATACTGTATTTTAAATGTAATGTTAATTCAAACGTTACACATGTTAACCTTGCTGCATGTGTGACAAACTGCAGACCTGTGATAGTTGTTGACGTGCGTGATCTGTGCTCTCGTCAGATGGTGGTTTACAAGGGGAAAAGGAAGGTGAAGGACCTGGTTAAGTTTTTAGATAAAGAGATGGAAAAAGCCAAAAAGGACAGAGTTAAGGTAAAATCATCTTCCTCGTCAGCTGAGCTTTTATGACAATGTGTGAGTTTGTGTGTGTGTGTGTGTGTGTGTGTGTGAGAGAGCTTCCTTTATTCTCTGTTAAAAATAAACTTGTCTCCTTTGTGTCTCCAGGAGGATGAAGACAGGAAGAAGTACATCGAGGCCGCGAAAGCAGAGGAGGCGAAAAATGCCAACAAAACTAAAGACGAGCTTTAATTTCAGAACAAAGAGACGTGTGCGTGTGTGTGTGTGCGTGTGGTGTGCGTGTGTGTAGTACTTTCCAAACATGGATCTTGTTTTATCTACTCAAACCACACTGTCCTTAACCGTGTGTGCGATCAAGTCTAATAAAGTCTTCAGTTGAAAACTCTGATGGCTGAAAGGTTTTTCAGTTACTCAACCTCAGTGAGCTTCTGTCTGCAGGTCTCTGGAGTCCACAAGCCGCAGTAACCAAATATAACCCACACGGCACAGGGAGGACATGCAAACCTGCCGTCCATTACTATACAGCATACAAATTCCAATGAAAAGAGAAGGAAGCGTAATCTTGCTCAAACACGAACATTTTTTACATTTTTTTAATCATTTTGATGTGTTTCTGATAATATTTTTAGCGTCTTCTAAGGACGGTGTGTTTTCACTGTTTGTTGGTTGTTTTGTTTGATTGTTTGTGAGCAAGATTACATGAAAACTACTAAATGGATTACCACAGAACTTGATGGAAAGAAGCAGCATTGGCCAAGAAAGAACTCATTAAATTTTTAATGCAGATCTAAATCCAGATATTTCTTTATCACTTTCTATAACATTCGAGGGCTGTCTTTCTGGGTTGAGTTTCATTGTCCACAATGTAGAAAGATGTCTTTGGCTCCACAGAAAATCAACATAGATTACAAATAAAACACATTTTGATCTATTATGATCACAATGCTCAACATTTTTGCTCTCAACAGCAGAATTTTGTAAAAGGAGAGAATGATCGTACCACACTCTAAGAAAATCCGATTCTTCGCAAGTGCTCTCTGGAACCTTTTCTTGCTAAAGAACCTTTTTTTGCCCAATTGGGTTCTTTAAAGAACTCGTGGATAAAAGGTTCTTTAAAGAACTCGTGGATAAAAGGTTTTTTTGCAGAACCTAAAAAGTTCCCTCTATGGCAGCAGCGAAGAACCACTCTTGGGTATAACTAGAACCTTTTTTTTAAGGGTGCAGAGTTAAATGATATTGTCTATATACAATTCTCAACAAGGCAACGTAGTCATCATGGGGATATGTAGGTTATATACAGCCTAATTAAATATACATGCACAGATTTATCATTTTGGAAGGGGAACGATCTTCAGCACCGTGTTTCCATGAGAACCGACAGTCACCGCGCAGCAGCCTGAGCTCCGCTCCCGGTGACGCGCTGTGACTTCACTCGGAGCTGGAGGAGGAGGACGCCGCCGCTCCGCCGCTCTCTCACCGCCTCCTCTCCTTCTCTCTGCGGGCGTCAGGCTGCACACACCCGGCGGGATGGAGCCAGCGGGCGCGTACGGCGCCGGGAAGGCCGGGAGCGTCTCCTTCGACCCGGTCGCTTTCTTCACGCATCCCCGGACCATCCTCAGACTGATGTCGTGGGTAAGCCTCCTCTGCACGGTGATTATCGGTGGATGGGCCTGCACCCCCCCACCTCTGTCTGTCTCCCCATTCACATGCTGCATGTAGCCTGCAGCTCCGGCACCGCTCATGACATGAATGGAACACAGTTTGAATAAAGGGATCTGTTGTGGTGCTAATGTCTTCTGATGAACATGAAGTGATCTCAGGGCTGCAGCTGCAGGTTTGGAGCTGCAGCAGCACAAGGGTGATTACCATATGTTTATCCGGGCCTCTTTGTGTCTGCACTGGGCTTCAGCTTCAGAGGTGACACGTCCCAGTGTCTGCATGTGAGTCACCACGCAGACCTGTAAATGTGCACTGAAGACACAACACAACAACAACCTGCTTCTGGGGAGACAAAGCAAGTCAACAGCCCCCGCATCTGGGTCTTATAATTCAATGCAGCTGATAGTTTGTCAGAAGCAATTTTCCATTTCACGATAGAAACAAAGCATCTGCAGTAAATTGGAATGATTAAGCATTTCAGATATGAAAAACGTGGAGCAGGTCAGTATAAACAACAATGGAGATCTGAAAGATTCGGACCAGAACATTTCATTATTGATTTATTAAGCGCAAGGTCCAAACCATCTGTGCAAATGAAATTGAATTGAATCAGCCTGTTATTTTCTCTGTTAATCGTTAAGTCTATAAAATAAGATAAATGAATTCTTGTCTTATATTGATTTCTAGTAGCTTGCAATCTTCCTCTTTCTTGGCTTTACTGGTGTCTCTTTGCTAAAAAGTTGCTCCATTGTTAAACTGGGGGTCGAAAAGTCAACATGGAATCTTTAATATTTCAGCCGACATGATGCAAACACTCCTTTTAAGCATTTTATCACATCAAGACTAACCTGAGGGAAGGAGAGATCTAAATTGAGACCCAACACAAAATGTTTACCCTTGTGGAGGTAAAGGGAACTTTGTTTGTGTTTTCACCAAATCAAATATATCGAGAAATATTTTAACATGAGAAAAGCTCAACAGCAATGAGCATCTTTCAGGAGGAACCTCTATAATTACTTGGGATACACTGCTTCTAATACAGTGTCTGTGAGTTTTATGGATCATCCTCAGTTAAATACTTTGTCTCGTTTGGTTTTATCACCGGTAGATGTCTCAAAGTCCCTGAACTGAAACGGGCTCATTACCATTAAGAGTGAGTGGGAAGATGATTTGTAATTTTGGTGAAGTGACCCTTTTTTTTTAGTTAAATGTAGTTTCTTGATCCCAGCTTCACCAAACTGGACGACAGTTTATAACGACTACATGACTGAATATGTATCAGTCGGGGTAATTGGTGAAAACATTTTTTTGGTTTGTATTTTGTCATTTGGGTGAACTAAACCTTTATATTAAAGGGAAATATCAGTTTGAATCGTCCCTCAGCCTCTCATCCCCTCACACCACTCACACAGTGTTTGTATTGTGTGGCCTCTATGAGGAATGAGAGCTCATTCATACACCGGTGTGAGTTCATTCTCTCTCACCCGTGAGATAATAAACCGGCCCACGTGTGTCTCTCCCTGCAGGTTTTCTCCGTGGTGGTGTTCAGCTGCATCGTGAACGAGGGCTACATCAACATCGGCAGCGAGCGTTTGCTCTGCGTCTTCAACAACAACGCCGACGCCTGCAACTATGGCGTCACTGTGGGCGTGGCCTGTTTCCTGGGCAGCATCTGTTTCCTGATCCTGGACATTTACTTTCCCTCCATCAGCAACATCCGGGACCGAAGACGCGCCGTCCTGCTGGACCTCGTCTTCTCCGGTATGAAAACCAAACAAGATGTCAAGGAGGATATGCCAAAAGGTTTAAAACAAATGAATGAAAAACTTGTGGACGAAACAAAATGAATTAAAACAGAATAAGATAAAGCACTAAAAAGGAAACAGCTAGCCTGGCTATGTCTGACGGTATCAAAAAGTCGACCAACCAGCTCCAGTAAAGCTGACAAATGAACTGCAATGAAATCTGTTTTGTTGAATCTACGAATGAAAATCAAAGTATAAAAGTGACACATTATGGTTACACAGGGTTTTATGTTCTGCAGTTTCTGCTGATCATCAACCTCATGATTGTTAGTTAGCTCCTCCAAAGAGTCATCGATTTTAACTCTTAACTCTTTGTAATCGTCCTCGTCAACGTCTGTGAGACTAAATACCACAACGTGTACAAACATTCACATGATGATGAACCCTGGTAACTTTGTTGATCCCTTTATTTTTCCTCTAGCGCCACCATGAGGTTAAAATGCGTGGTTTTCAGTAAAAACCTGTCATTAGTATTGCCATCAGATTTGGCACAGAAATTCCCGTTAGCCTCAGGATGACTTGTAGACCATTAACGTTTCATGTAGCGCCATCATCGGTCGAAACTTTCATTAGTTTATGACCGAACAACACAGAGCTGCTAGTGCGACGTCCTTAGTTGTGTTGTTGCTACTGTTTAGATGATTTTAACATCTTAATTGAATGAGCGGGTATCCATCCAAAAGCCCTAAAAGCCCTCTCTCCCTCCCCCTCCAGGCCTTGCCAGCTTCCTGTGGTTCGTTGGCTTCTGTTTTCTGGCCAATCAGTGGCAGGCGACCTCTCCCGACGAGCTGCCATTGGCCCAGGGCTCCGACGCCGCCAGAGCCACCATCACTTTCTGCTTCTTCTCCATCCTCTCCTGGGTCTGTATGTTTATATATCTGTGTGTACACCTACATCTGTGTGTGTACGTTCATGTGAATGTGTCTTCATCATCACCATAAGTGTGTGTGTGACCAGCGGTGTGTGTTGTATTTTCAGGGTTATCTGTGTCTGCTGGCTATAAACACATGTAAGAGCATTCCCTTCACGGAGGACACGCAGTGGCTGCTGCCTAAGACCCTTCCCTCCCTCACTTTATTCTAACCTAAAATCTTTTCCCCATTAATCCTGTGGGAAAATATTTTAATATTCTTCTTTAGAGGATTCATAGCACGAGTTAAAGAACCAAATCCATGTTCTTTAGATACTTTTTGGGAAGTCCAGTCGATTTAAAGAGTTCAACTCAGCCTGTGAAAACACTTGTTTAATGTCCTCTGGCTTTCTAGAGTCTGAGAACATTTTCTGAGTGGTTTCACAACTGTAGTTGATCGAGTCTATGCTTATACTGTGTTTTCATAAAAAATAAATGTGTTAAAAAAAGGGAATGGAGCTTGAAAGATGAGGAGTTTACCAGCGAGGAGGGTTATTGCAAAACTGCAATATGGGAAATTGAGGATCCAGCATTTTTGAGTTTGACACCATAGCTACTCAAGGTCAGGACAGACTGACCTTTGCTCCTGAGTCCACCAACATGGGAAAGTACAATACTTAATCAATGCTCTTTAATTTTAAGCAGAATAGTTTCTTCAATCCTTTTCCTGTTTGTGTAACTGCACTAAATCTGCATGTGAGCTTTTCCACTGCAGGAACTTAAGAAAACAGAACATGCTGTTCTCCATCCACATTGGAGATGAGTTTCTGGAACTCAAATTCTGCAGGGTGGGGCAGGGGGAAGGGGGAAGGGGAAGGAGCTTATTAACCTTTGATTAACAAGTAAATATGTCTAACCGGCGCATAACAATGTCAAGCGACTTCATTTTCCGTGTGCTGCACCCAGGCGTTCCTTCCAGCGGACGCTATTAAGATACTCACTCAACAAATCAGAAAATAATGTCACCTCTGCCGCATCGCTGAGCCGGTGGACTGTCAAATAATACATGAGGTGTTTACCGGCCTTGCTGCATGAATACACTAGGACGGGTCTCTCTGGCCAACAAGGTTCAAATCTCATCTAGGGTTCAAGCAAAGATTTATTTGTTAGCGACCACAAGCTAATACGATCACAGGTTTATCAATATCTAAAAGCCAATATTTTGGGTTAGGGTTAGGGTTATTCAACTGCAAGATACATTTAGTGAGGAGGATTAAAGTGAATTTTCCAATAGAATGTAGCAGAGTTTATAAAGTATAAAGGGGCACGAAATGGAAATACTCCAGTAAAGTGCAAGTACCTCAAAACTGTAATAACTCGACGGACTTTGGTGATCCGTGACTACATACCTGCAAAACTAATGATGTTCTCGCCATCCTCATCTCTACTCTGTGTTAGAGTGTGGATACCTGACACGAGTCCGTTGGAACCTGTCAGGAGGCGACATGATATTTGTCGGGTTGGGATCGGTCACGCTGGCTTGGCTCCCTCGTGTTTTACACTGCAGGTTCCTGTAATTGGTTTGGAGACAAAACGCAGAGAGCCTGTCGGGTCGGGCTTACGTAGTTTTCTCTCGGGCTCGGTCGGGTTCGGACACAAAATGGCGTCCCGAACCGCACTTTAGTTTGTGATTAGTCTTCATCAGCAAGTCTTAGCATGTTTATCTGCCAAACTAAGATGGTGAACCCAGTAAATTTACTCCCTAAAGTTTAGACACACATCATTTATGTATTTTTTAAAAGTGGTGCAACACTTATCTTACATTTTGTAATGTAAATAAATCAGTGTGTAACTAACAGCCTCTGCTAACGCCTGTGTGTGTGTGTGTGTGTGTGTTTGTGTTACTAACAGACTGTGCTGACGCTGAGCGCACTGCGACGCTTCCTGACTGGCAGCAAAACAAACTTGTTCACATGGCAACATCTGGAGGCCGCCCCCGGCAACGCGCGAGCTACACCGTATCCCATCGCCAACGGTGCTACCATAGTAACCACCAACCCCTATCAAGCCCCGCCCTTCACTGAAACCCTGGACCCGCAGAAACTCACACAGCAGAGACCGATGGCGCCGGCCTTCTAGAGACAGACACATGGGCCGAGAGAAAGAAAGAGGAGGTGTGAGGTGATCGACGCCTCACAGGCAACTTCCTGCCTCGCTGTTTTGTAGCTTTCCATTCTCCCCTGGGACTGGTGGGATTTGGGGTCATGTGATGTACGGTCTAGTTTCACCATGGCAACTGCTGGCTGAGCTTAGTTAGTTGTGACTTCTCTGTGTCATGAATACCGTCTAATGTTCCCGCACACACACACACACAGCCGCACTCAAACCACAGCTGTATTCACAACTCACACTCACACCTGGAAACAGACCTACGTCTACACCTGGAAGGACACACACACACACACACACACAACACACACAACACACACACACACACACACACCACACACACACACACACACACACACCTTGACTGCATGTTCATTTGGTGAAGTGCAGATTAACATAGATGTAGATCAGTGATGACGTTGCCAAATTAAAGGACACAAGGTCTTATCTATGGTGTATTGACAGTTCTGCTTGCCCTCAGCCTCTCTCTCCAATCACAAGCTGCCCTGCAGACACGTGGCCTCCCATTGGCTGAAATTGACACAGTCAGGCGCCTTGACCAATAGATTGTGAGCAAACAAGTGAGGGGGGTGTATAGAACTTGCTGAAATTGGTATATTTTCTTGGCAGGGAAATAAAGGCAGGTCGGCTTAATGCATTCTGAACGCTATAGTGTTCCAGTGTGAAATATTCATGTGATTAAATATTTTATTGTGATATGCTGAAGTGGAATAATGAAGTATGAAAAATAAAACCCATCCAGCACCACAAGCACTAACAGAGCTGCGAGTCTGCCTTTGTTCCCGTCGCACCGTCTTTAAATAATTTCTTTCTTTTTTTGCATCGTGCAACGTGAGAAACTGTTTTTAACATAATTACGTATCTTGACGTAGATGCGAGGATGTGTGAGCCATGTGAATCAACATCTGCGGGAAGACTATAATTAGAGAGGGTACTCGAGTTATGACGAATTGATTAGCAGCAGCAGGCGACAGCTGTGTGTTAGCTTTATTTTTAGATGAAACAGCTCACGTCGAAGCTCTACAGCCGCTCCCCCTGCGTGCGGGTTTGAATCCCTTTCTACTGGGCGGAGAGGACGGAGTTGGAAGCAAGGTCACAGAGTCAAAGGAAAGTTCAGAAAGGAAGTGGTTTTATTCCAGCACTGTCCAATCATGTTGCTGCAGGTGAGCTCACTGTACGTCCCTTCCCTGCTTCCAAGAATCTGCAGGAACATTATATATATATATATATATATTTATATTTATATTTATAATATTATAAACATTTGCATCATCCAGAGTCATCACGAGCATCATCGTCATTCTGTAACACTAACGTCATCCATCCTGACAATCCAGCACCTGCAGATAAAAGGACATTCAGAACTGTGGAAAGTTACCTTTGAAGCTCCCGTCACATCGCCGCCGTGTTAATAAAATATAGTGTCAGCCTTTTTCTACAAAGATTTTACACACTGTTACATCACCGGAATAAGCCCTTCAGTGCATCTGCTTCAGTCAGCCATTTCACCTTGCACCCTTTAATACAGCATTATCTCTACTTACATCCGCCAACCCCCCGCGTCAGCTCTGGCTTCTGACAGCAGGGGGCAACCTTTACGTCTGCAGGCCTGAGATCGCGTGCTTCACACTCACCTGCGTCTGATCTACCTCTACCCTGAGAATACTAAGACAGAGAAAAGCAAAGTGGAAGGAGGGGAAGTGAGAAAACTAACGTTCGAATAAGGTGGGATCGGGAGGAAGCGAGGTAGAGACTAATAAAGCCTAGGTCACACTACAGCAATTCAACGCAGAGGTTCGAACAGCGAATAATTTTTTGACTGTCGTGTTTGGGTGGTTTCAAGCTCGGAGGGAAAGATCCTAGAAAAATCGAGGAGATAACGAGGTTTTCTTAGACTTTAATCTGAGAATGATGGAGCTGCATCCATTGGCAGTTTACTGCAGGTCAAGAGGTAAAAGAAATTATAATAGTCGTAATATTTAACAGCTAAAAACTCCACTGCAATTTTTGTTTTTTTTAGTTTTTGGAGGAATATATCTCTTATAAAATGATTTGTAGAAGTGTGCAATTACAAATTAAGCAATTTCATATAAAAAGCTTTAACGTTTGTAAGTTTAATCATTTAAAAATCCTTTTTTTTTCTTTTGTAAACTCAAACCTTCATTTCTGCACCACGCAACAAGCAAGAGACTTTAACACTTGAAGAAAACTGTTCTGTAAAATGTTATGCGGCATAATTGATGCTGATTGTAGATGCAGCATAAGTGATTATCCGACGGTAGCCGTTTGAATTTTAATAATTCAAATGAATTCAATATTCATTTTAATAATAAATTAAAATGTGAGATTATTTTTCGAGCATAATGAACTTTGGGTTTGTCTCTTTGAAGAAATCACCTTGGGTTGTAAAGACAATGTTTTTTCAGAGAGTCGATTAATCTGCAGATTAAAGGAAGGGTTGGTGAGTTGTTTCTAAAACACTTTCATAACTTATTCGTTGAAATCCTCTTCTCGTATTAAGAGCCATCATTAAATAAAATCGTTAGAGAAATAAAAGAAACCAAAAACAGCTGGTGTCTGTGGCCCTCGGAGGACTGGAATAAACACGACCAATTATT
Organism: Reinhardtius hippoglossoides; assembly: GCA_006182925.3. Lineage (NCBI taxonomy): Eukaryota > Metazoa > Chordata > Actinopteri > Pleuronectiformes > Pleuronectidae > Reinhardtius > Reinhardtius hippoglossoides. The sequence continues at coordinate 22,560,892 of CM031671.1, read as the reverse complement.
TCATCGGAGCAGAATCAACCTGCCCGCGCTCTCGCTGTGTGAGTGAGTCACGGAAAAAAAGTCGGCTTGTAGCCGTTGCCAGGCAGTGAGCGTCGATGTGTTTTGGAGACGCAGCTTTGACGAGGGGCCCGATGGGAGAAGGTCGGGATGTATCGGTTGCATATTTTCAAAGTGTAGCCTGCTTTTCTGAGCTTTTCCAGGATTACCAACCCAAGCTTTAATCGATACTCCAAATAATCACTGGTTGAAGTCTCTTATGTTTTCTGTCTCCATGTCTATAAGCAGTAACTTTATTGTGATCTGGTCCTGTACTCTGACCTAGGCTTGAGATGCGAGGTTCGGGATGAGAGTGGGGGGGTAGAAGGAGGAGCGCAAGCAAGGGTTAAGTTAGTGTTTGGGTAAATATCGCAGGAGAGAGACTACTGTGTCTGAACTAAAGCTAGGACTATGAGGGAAGAAAAGGAAACGTCTCCTTGTGTGCATCTTGTGTGCAAACAGCACAACGGGATAAAAGTCCTTGAACACACTCATACATCATTCACAGTCTGAATGAGTTCATCTCAAACACCCTGTGAAAATCGTGTGATTGGACGGGACGAGGCGAGGGGCGTGGCCTGAAACAGGAAACCGGTAATCCTTCCCGTTCTGGATTGCGACTCCCGCCCCTCTCGTGCGCTCCAGCCGCACACTCTCCTCCATTTTTAGAGAATAACCAATCCATCAACCGGTCGCTGAGTTCAGTCGTCCACGGAGCTCCCCTCTGCTTGATTAGGCGAGAGGCTCGTGGCGTCAAATGACAGAGTTCGCCTCCTCAGATCAACACTGCTGTCCATCAGCTGGGTTGCCATAGTGACCGGCTCCTCCCCTGGCGGCGGGCTCATCCTCTGCTTCCTCTTCCTGCCCAACACCGGGGACACTGATTGGCTCCTGTGCTCTCCGGGGCTCGGGGTAAGGTGTCTGGTTTTGTGTGAAGAGCTGGGAGGAAGTTGTGTGTGTGAGTCAGTGTGACCAGATCTGTTAATGCAGCTGACTTCCTCGTCAGCGTCGTCCACCTGTGGCCCCGTGTCGGAGCCGGGGCCAAAGCTGGGCCCTCTGGAGCCACAGAGCGGAGCTGATAGGGTGGACTCGCCGCTGGAAACCTTCAGACCGGAAAAGCTCTGCGGCCTTTTCTCGACATCTGTGTCTGGCTGCGAACCGCCATCGGCCTGTTCAGGTGCATGTTCTCGTCCATTGGTTTCACTGTGGCTCCGGCTGGGGCTGCGGCACGAGATGACCCTCTGGGGGTGCGCATACTTCAGCGTGTGCACACTGGACGATCGCTGGCGTGGTGGCGTGGAAGAGACAGTGGGCACGGTAAGGTGAGGCTCAGCCAGATTGTCTGCTGAACCGCTCTGATCCAGAGAATCACAGCGCACAGCCTCCTGCGGAAACAACGAACAACAAACACACTGAGTACGATGTGACAACTCAGCACAACGGAAGAACAGAATCTGTGAATGAATTAATATGAAGACAACAAACAATAAAAGTGTCAATCGACCTGGATCAAAATATAAAATAAAGAACAGCAGTTTTTTAAATAATGTACATCATCATTGAACATCATCACATCCTGTGCATAAGAACAATCTTGTAATGATTTATGATGTGGTACAGACAATTTGTGGCGCACCCACACTACAAAACATGGAGCAGAATCAATAATACTTGTATATTCTTAATTAAGCTTAAGTTAAAGACTTTCTCTATGTCCCATTCAGCCTCTGCTCTCTTATAACCAGCTGACTGTGGGCTGTTTGCAGTTATCCAATCAAATTCGTTCCCATGATCTCAATCAGCCAATCATGTCGTGGCTACCAAACTATAAATCTGTCATTTCAGTGATTCGCTGCGATCCCCCCCCCCCCCTCCAATCACCTTCAATCTCAACCCCTTTCAAACTTGTCAGGAAGACAAAGCAAAGAAATTTCCCCGTAAATACAACCTGTTAACTTGGATCAATTCAGACTGGTCTCAGAAGGATCGAATCTTAAAAGAATTATATCTGTTGTTTTAGCTCATTTACTACAAGGCTTGTTTTTTCCAGTTTAGTTTAAAATTCTGCAAACCGTGACCAATTCCAGGCATCATCAATTTCCATTACCAAACCATTACCTTGGTTTGTTTAATCCATCACTGTGAACACTTAATTCTTAATTTACCTTCGTTTTTAACAGTGACAGAAAGTCTGCACCTCATCACCAGGCAACAAAAATACGACTTTGTGTTACATTGTCCACAGGTGTATGTGTGTAACCACTAAAATATTTTGACATGTGTTGTGTTACTGGCTGAATCTGGAGACCTGAACAAACACCCCTGGCTGTAGAAAGGCTGAGCAGCTGCATTTTAAAGTGTCTTGGTTTTTTTTGCACTCGGAGTATTTGTGTTTGTGAGTTATTCCATCAGGACTCAATCTATAACGTTTTTTTTATGTTGTTTTCAACATTTTTGTCTATGTTTTCTATGTTGAGGTGAGCAAAGTTGTGATTTTTCTCTTGAATATATGTAAATCAATTAATAATTAAAAGTTTTTGCTTTTGGAGCTGATACTTTTGCTGTTGTAGTATTATATTTGTTTTTATTTTTCTCATTCTGGGGGCAGATTGGTTTGGTGGTAATGACTTGGGACTAAAAGTAAACAATTATAAATTAAGTAAGTAGATTAAGTACAGCTTAATCTACTAGTAGATTAAGTAAATAGAAAAGTATATAAATCCAATATTAACTTTAATAAACATTTTAATTCTGAACAAATGTATTGTTCATATTCTTAATCTAGCTTTATAATATTATTTATTATTATACTATTAGAGAGAGAAGAGGTGAGGTGAGGATCACACACCTGTCTTCGTAGCTGTCTGCTGGGGGTGTGGAAAGAAGCTGGTCTCCTCTGGACTGAACTGTCGGGGACGTAGGAGGGACTCAGCATGTTTCGGTCCAGACTGTCTTCAGGACTGAGCCAATGAGAGGGATGTCTGCTGGCACTGTGGGTGGGACTCAGTCTGAGGGACGGGTGTCTGTCTATACTGTGACTGGACATGAGTCTGGGTCTGTCTGCGTTATGGTCCTGGCTCAGCCTGTATCCGTCCATACTGTGAGCAGAGCTGAGTCTGTGTCTGTCTATCCGATGTGCCGGGCTGAACTTGTATCCGTCGATACTGTGAGCTGAGTTCAGTCTGTTTATTCTGTGAGCGGGACTGAGCCTGTGTCCCTCGTGCTGTCGGCAGGACTGAGTCTGTGTGGGGAGTGTCTGTCGGTAGCTCTGGGCCGTGCTGAGGCAGATCATCGGCCTCGAGCTGCGGCCGGATCCCAGTGAAGCGTGGCTGATGGCGGGCAGAGCTCCTGGAACCTGCAGCATGGAGCCGCCGCTACTGGAGGTGAGAGACGACATGGAGCCTGCAGAAGATAGTGTTCACAGTAAATAATCGCATGGATGACAGGAACTCAACAGAATAAGGTAGAGCCATAATCGGCTTTACTGACTGTGTATACAAACAAGGAATGAAACGTTTTTTTTGTGGCTCTCAGTGTATTTACACAAACATAAAGACACAAGTAAAAAGGTTGTGAATAAGTCCTTTTTGGGGGGGGTTTGTTCATCCCACTTGCTATTCCTTATTTTTGTAATATGCTTTAATCTAACTCTAAAACACAAGTACACTTAAAACTCACTATTACTCTGTTTTGATGAGTGGATTCTAGCCAAGCTGTTCTAAAGCTACTCTGGAATCGAACCACCAGTGTTTTTTTTTAAAAAGGCACCACTGTACTTTATGTTCAATTTGTCAACATTATGAAAACTGCATCTTATTCTATCAGGCCTGTAATAGCAGAGTCACTCATTGTGCCACATCACACCCCAGCTGCATTTAAGCTATTTGTGGAAGCAATAATCTTCACAGCAATCAGTTAGTGGTTATAGCACAGTCAAAAAACGGCTGCCTTAATTGAATCGGCTATAAATAGCGTAAGTACCTGAGTAGCTGTAGCCGGAGTAAACCTCGTGGCCAACGGGAGGATAAGGGGAACATCTGAGTGGCTGAACGTAGCTGTCGCTGGGGAGAGACATCATGCGTCCCATGCTCAGCAGGTTGCCTTGGGAACACTCCTCCTCCTCGACCTGCACCTGCCACACGAGATCATCATTGTCACTCTCCCCTCCCTTCCCTTCCACACGTGCAGAAATATGAACACACGCTGAACGTCACCTGAGCAGGTGCATCCACGTTTGGACCCGGGGCTCCGCTCAAAGACACGCACTGAGACGTCGGTTGGCCTCCTCCCTCTCCTCCCTCTCCTTCCTCTCCTCCTGCTCCTTCTTCTCCTCCCGCTCCTTCCTCTCCTCCTGCTCCTCCAGCTGTGCCTCCTTGTTGCTCTCCTCCAGGTGCTTCATCAGAACGGCCACAACCACGTTGACCAGCACGAACTGAGCCGTGAGGACGAAGGTGACGAAGTAAATGGGGGAGATCAAGGGCAGGTAGGTGAGGCAGTGGCGATCCTGCGGGCGGCACTCGCGCAGAGTGTCCTGGAGGACGGTGATGAGAGGAGAGGACAAACATTATGTATGAAGCAATAAAGAAGTAGATAACAGATAAAGGGATTAAGGTGATATTAAGGTCTTTTAACGCAGCAGTCTGTATTTTCTCTCCTCTCCAACAGGGGGGGATGTTGATCTGAGCGTGAAAGGACCTTGAGCCTGTCAAAGAAGAATAATACGCCCTCATAACCCTTCAGCTCTAATATCAGCAGCTCTTAGTCTGTCGTAAAAGCAGTGATCTGCCTTCCGCTTAATGCAACACCTGTCTCATAAGTGATATTGCATATGTCTGTGCATATGCCTGAAAAACCCCAGAGAGAGAGAGAGAAATAACCTTCATAATCCCATTCCAGTTGTCCCCGGTGGACACCCTGAAGAGCGTGAGGAAAGCCATGCCAAAGTTGTCGAAGGTGGCGTGGCGACTGAGGCCCTCGCACGGGTTCTCCTCCGAACACTCTGAAAGAGGGCGAAAGAGAGGGAGAGAGCGTAAGAGGCGTTGAGCTCGAAGGAGGAAGAACGAGGGGAGAGAAGAAGGTGTGTGTAGATTAAAGCACTGACGAGAACATTGATTCTAAATCGACATAATTAATGTATGCAACACAACAAAATGTATTCATGTTACGTAATCCACGGGGTATCTCACCAATGTCAGCTGAGGCACGCACGCACACACGCACACACACACACACACACACACACACACACACACACGCACGGACATCTGCACATCAGCACTGATTTATATGCATGCACACACTCGCGCACACACACACACACACGCACACACACACGCACACACACACGCACATGCATGCACATACACGCGCACACACACTAACCCAGTTTTCCAAAGAGCTCAACTCCCAGAGCTGCATAGATGAAGAACAGCAACATGAAGAGCAGACCCAGATTCCCCACCTAGACGGACATATTACACACACACACACACAGATATATACAGTGTATGATACACAGAGAAAAAGACATGTACAGTATACAGAGAGAGAGAGAGAGAGAGAGAGAGAGAGAGAGAGAGAGAGAGAGAGAGAGAGAGAAGAGAGAGAGAGAGAGAGAGAGGAGAAGGAGCGCAAACATGCAAACAGATATAAGAGAAGCCATAGACAAAGACTCGCAAAGCCTTACTGGATTGATGTTTACTACTTCTTAGAAACTAACAGGAGCCATCGTGATGCCTGGAGTTGAATCATATCTCAGATTTCAGTTTCAGAAACACAAGGTACACTTTTCACAGCCTGGATCCAGTCCTCATGAACGACAAACATGTTTGTGTATTCAAAGCGAGCCATTCACATGGACTTGACTCGCCTTCCCTCGCAGAGAAGTCTAGTGAGATGATGCAGACATGAAGCGCAGGGGACGCCGCTGCAGAGGGTTCAATCCCCTTGTGTCGCTCGAGGTCCCTACTGGTTTTCAAGAACAGCTGTGTTTTACTGTGAAGCTCCGTGTGATTCTGGAATTAGTTGGAGAGGAGATCCTAAAATGGTTCCACCTCAGAACTACACCTCAAACAGATTATAAATGTGTACTTGCCCTGCACAGCCTGCTTTTTCTACTTCTTGTTTACCGTGCACAACACTCCCTGCACTTCCCGATGCCTCGTGCACTGCACCACATCCGACTTCATACTTGACTGTTGGCAATTCAATTCCATTTTATTTGCCTTTATTGGTCACTTTAATTAGTAAGGTCAAGACCTTATAAAATGATAGAGAAACCCAAATAGTTTCTTAAACGAGTTAGCACTTTGGTCTCTGTTATTCATCAATCACTGCTCGTTTAATATTCGACAAGAGCAGCATTACCAGTTGCATGATAATCATTTTGCCCTCTGTACGATCAAGAATGATCAAATTCTCTCAATCTACGATATTTCATAATTTAGTGATAGTATTTGGGAGCTATAATAATCGTTTCTGTAAAATATGGATCCTTCGCCTGTGTTTACGAATGCTTGTTGTGATGATGTACATTCATAATTAGTAATCAACACAGCAGAAGGTAGACACCACTGCGCTCTGAACCCAGTGGCTGATGGGAATCCTACTAGCTTTGCAGGTATTTGGTCATAAACCAAAGAGTTGAAAAAGTGAAATACTTAAACTGATGATACTTTTAGATAATGGACTAAAGACGTTTTTACTTCTAGTCTTGACTGAAGAGGTATTCAGCAACCAGTCGACATTACCATCCCAGGAGAAAAGCTAACTAAGGTTTTCCAAGACAGTGCACTTCAGTCCTTGCTCATGAATTTCTGGTTGAGACCAACAATAGCACTGCATCAAAAACAAAGCATCATCAATGAGACAGGAGCCGCTGCAGAGGGCTCCGGCAGAGAGAGGAGAAATCACTCATGCTGCTGCCGCCATCCAGAAATCCTCTCGGCTTGTAGCGTTCCGCTAATTTTACTCTCCAGCTCACAAGCAGCGAAACGGCGGAGAGAAATACTGCAGCCGTTCCAACTTGACAGAATTTTACAACCCTGCCTCGAGGACAATAAATCGCTGTGTGGTGTCTCCGTGCGCGATAAGACTGTAACTGGACTTTCAGATTCTATCTTCTCACGGACGCCGAGAAGATATGTGCCATAAAGTTACAGTTTAACTGGTGATAAATGGAGGAATTAGCATTTAGCCTGAAGCTAAACACGCGGATGACTTAAAGCTTGTTGAGTGGTTATTTGGTGTCTCTGGGTTAACACCAGCCGGTCTGGGAAATCAGGGATGTCAGTAAATCATGGGGGAGGCGGTCGGTGCCAGGCCTCATAAATTGCTTAATAAAACAAGCTGTCTGCATTTCATCAGATCTGGAAACCAGGCGAGCACTTGAACAAACCTCTTTTGTGTTGTAGCATCAGTGCGGCCTCTTACCTGAGGCAGGGCTTGCATCACAGTGTCCAGCAGGGACCTCATCCCTGTCGCCATCTTCAGGAGCTTCAGCACTGAAACATCACAACGTGTCACTACTTGTCACTGACATATCCTGTTTGTTTGTTTGTTTGTGTGTGTGTGTGTGTGGGTGTGTAGTTCCTTTTATTGTTTGTTTCACTGTGTGTGTGTGTGTGTGTGTGTGTGGTACCTCGTGTTATCCTCAGGACTCTCATGATGCGTATGATGGTTGGGTTAATGGGCAAGGAAGCACTCAGGTCGATTTCTTCCAACGCGATTCCCATGAGGGACAACAACACAATGGAAAGGTCCAGCTGGTTCCATCTTCACACACACACACACACACACACACACACACACACACACACACAATGTCAGTTTGCAGATGCTGTATGTTTCAAAGCGTCTTTGTGTTCATGCGAGGGCGTGATTACCTCTCTTTGAAAAAGCGCCGCAGGCCGAAGGCGATGAGTTTGAGAATGGTCTCGATGACAAAAACCACCGTGAAGACATAATTGCAGTACTTCAGTATCTCCTCGAAGTACTGCAGGAAGCACAACACACACACACACACACACACACACACACACACACACACACACACACACTTCAAACACCAGCTGTAGCTGTACTGTCCCACCGCCTTCATTACTATGGTTCTAGGACAGGTGGAAGAAGGTGTTGCCATGGTTACCTTAGGCTGGTTGTAGTGCTCCATGCTCATGGTGATGAGGTTGGTGAAGATGATGATGGTGATGAAGAGATCCAGGTAGTGGCTGGTGCACACGGTGTGGATGGATCGACGCAGCGGGGAGTAGTCAGAGTAATATGGTTTCTCCTGGGCCCCTGTGTCGCGCGCACACACACACATTGGTCATTAAAACACTTCTGAAATAAAAATATATGATACGGGCTATGAAGTCATTGACGAAGTGGTTGCCAAGTGGTGCACTGCTGTGTGTGCGAGTGAGTGTGCATGTGTGGTTGTGTGGTTGTGTGTGTGTGTGTGTGTGGTTGTGTGTGTGTGTGTGTGTGTGGGTGTGTGTGTGTTGTGTGTGTGTGTGTGTTGTGGGTGGTGTTTGGGCAGACTAAACCTCGTTCATCCTCACGTTAACTGCAGGACCTCAAGGTTCTGCAGACGCTAGTAGACGAACTGACAGGGAAGCATAAGAGGATAGAGAGAGCAGAGAGACGAGAGAGACGAGAATGAAGAGGGAGAGAGAGAGAGAAGAGAGAGAGAAGAGAGAGAGAGAGAGAGAGAGAGAGAGAGAGAGAGAGAGGAGAAGAGAAGAGAGAGAGAGAGAGAGAGGGATCGAATGGAAGTACGAGTGAATTAGAGGGGAAGAGAGAGGGGAGGAGAGGGAGAGGAGAGGAGGGAGGAGAGAGGGAGAGAGGAAAAGAGAGGAGAGAGGAGAGAGGGGAGGGGAGAGAGGAGGAGAGAGAGAGAGAGAGAGAAGGTTTATCGACACTTTATGGCCAAAAGTACACAGACGTCCTTGTCTTGTATACATTTAGTCATGGGGCTTTTCTTTCATGGTTAGGACCCTTAGTTTAACTTAAGGGGAAATCTTAAAGCTACAGGGAGCAATGACCAACTTTGCAGTATCATATTTCCTGTGTGAACAAAGTCAGGTCAATAAAAGAATGTTTTCTTCCAGAGCTGGGCTCCTCAGGGTCTTGACCTCAGCCACATCCGACTCCTTTGGGACTAACTGCAAACCACGTCACGTTTCCAGTGTCCTCTGGATGCAGTTGTCCTGTCGTCTTTCAGTCTGTTCTTCAGCTGCCACATTTCTAGTGTTTTAGTAGTTGCTTGATTGACATTGTTTCCTCTATGATGTAAATTGAACTGAGCGGAAACACAGTGTCCCTTCCTCAGCAGACGGGATATAAACAAACAACTTTGTCTGGATGAACGCAACGACAAAGTCAATAACTACAGAAGGCATCATAATGTGTGACGTTAATTTGGTTTTCAATAGATACAGGAACATTTACTGCAGAGACACGGACGACTCCAGCACAAATAGACCCGATGTGAAATGGAAGGAGCCACAAATAAAAGCGAGATGTCCTCGTCGTTGTTGGAGTCGACATTAACGCTCCTGCAGATGTTGTGTAGGCAAAATCATTCAGCACTGAACATAATGCTCCCGAGGCTGAAAGGAAAAGCACAGACTGTATACAAAGATGGACGATGCGTCCACTTTCTCCCACTATCCAGAAATGACGCAATAATATCCAGGATGCAGACGCTGCCATCCTGCACCGATGACGTCATTCAGAGCCAGAGTTTGCACAGTAGCGATCGGGGGGGATGGGGCCACGGTATCAAGGTCCCACTGAAACACACGCTCGACCAATCGCGAATAAAAAAAATGAATACAGTGGGAAAAGAACGACCTAAAACAACAGAAACCATCTATTAGAAACGTTTATATTGACGCAGACTTTGACCTTTTATCATTTGGCCCATGTCCCATCCACTAACATGGAGAAGACGCTTTAGGGGAGCCGACATGTCGTCCATCTTTAGTTACAGTCTATGTTCCAAATTCATGTGGAATACCGCCACAGAAGAGTTGAGTCTGTTACCGAAGCAGATTGACGCCCCCCTGTTTTTGTGATGATCTGGTGTCCACATACTTTAGGCCATATACTGTTTTCCCATTCCCCAACCACCCCCCCGATCCCCTTCCTCACTTCTCCTCCTCTTCTCCAGGCGCTTCTGTCGCTTCTCCTCCCTCACCCGCGCCTCCTCCTCCTCCTGCTGCTGGCGACACTTGTGAAAGTTTTCCACCACCACACCCACAAACATGTTGAGCACAAAGAAGCTGACGATGAGGAGGAACGAGATGAAGAAGAGCAGCATCCACGGGTCGTTGTTTCTTATTGGCTGCAGCAGAAGATAAGACAGAGAGAGAGAGAGAGAGAGAGGAACGAAGAGAGGTGTGGAGGTAGCGTAGGGACAAAAAGGAGAAAGAGTGATGAACAAGGGGTGAGGTGGGGTGGAGAGGAAGAGGAGAGAGCATAAACAAGAAGACAATGTAAGTAATGAGTCAGCAGTGAAACTGCCAGCACTGTCAAGTCACATCTATTTATCCATCTGCCTTCTCTCTTTCCGTACACCTCCCCTCGCTCCTGAAATATTCCCCCTCTTCTGAAATATTTCCCCTTTCTGCTTGAATAACAAAACACAAGATCAAATGGAGCCTGAGTCTGACACACAGCACAGAGAAATACAAAATACACGGGATTAACAGTTTATCATGTCTCCTCGTTTTTCACTTCACTCAGCCCCCTCCCTCCCTCGCTCTGTGTGTGTGTGTGCGTGTGTGTGTGTGTGTGTGCGTGTGTGTGTGTGTGTGTGTGTGTGTGTGTGTGTGTGTGTGTGTGTGTGTGTGTGTGTGTGTGTGTGTGTGTGCGTGCGTGCATGTGTGTGCGTGTGCGTGTGCGTGCGCGCGCTCACCTGCTGATCCACTCCGACAGAATCCAGGCCGTCATACATGATGCTGACCCAGCCGTCTTTACACGACAGGACAAACAGTGACATCAGCGCCTGGAAGAGCGAGACACGTGTAAACCAGCGTCATGCCGTCAATCAGTTTGTACGAGCGGGTGTCAGTGATGGATGAGTGTGTGTCTTTCTTATGGGGACAAAAAGCAAGTCCCCTTAATGTAAGCCATTATATTTAAGGGTGTAAACATGTTTCTGTGTGTGTGTGTGTGTGTTTGTGTGTGTTTGTGTGTGTTGTGTGTGTATGAGACCTGTCCCAGGTTGTCAAAGTTGTATTTCCGGCGGATCCAGCGGTATCCTGTGTTCAGACACTGAGTTTTATTGGTGATGTTAGTGATGTCGAGTCCATCGCAGTAGAAGAATTTCCCCTTAAACAGCTGCAACCAAACAGATGTGTGCACAGATAACAACAGATGAGAATTGTGTACTCGTGTACAGCAACGTGCTGAGTGAGCGCCCTGCCGGCCTCCGAATTCATTTATTCATTCAGCTCATGAGGCCCGTGGCCAAAATAAGAAGAAATCCACATAAAGGAAAACAAAACACTGATCAGAGATTTGCTCATGGACCGAAACCCCAATATCTCCACCTTTATAATAACCTGGCGAAACCCAGTTCAGGGTTACTTGAGGTTCTGATAACAACATTTGCAGAATCAGATCAACTGCACCTCTCTGTGTCGGATTTCAAAATCACAGCCGAGCAGATGGGAACAACAACATTAGCAAACGTTTGGCTCGTGCAGCAGCTTCTCGGAGCCTCATATACTTTCATTAAATGTCCCCGACTCTCCAAATACTGCCTCCGCTGCAGCATGGCCACAAGTGGGCAGTATAGAGTGGGGTATCTTCACAGTCACCGAACACACACTGTATGTTACAGCAGAGATATCCAAACACCATCTGGTCCAGTTTGCCTCGCAGCCATCACAAGCACTGTAACACTCCAGCCTGCGGCGTTCTCGGAGAATCCACGCAAACTGTGTTTTTAACAAATATGCCGGAGTGTTAATATTAGAATTCATCAAGCTTCGTTTACTGTGCCAGCGTTACGTCTTGAGTATCCGCAGCGAGATTTTCAAAAAGAGGGGGAAAATAGCACTTGTGGAGGAAAATTCTGCTTGAATATTTAGAGTCGATGAATAAATTTGCTTTAATTTACGCCCCGTGGAGAGAAGACCGAACGTGGGGTTGTTCTTTGAGAGCCCTTTCTGAGAGTCGTGACTTCTCCACCACGAGGTAAAACACAGCGAGACGACCGGAGTGATTCAATCAGCTGCACATTCAGGTCCGTCATCTCAGTACAATGGCCTCTAATGCTAACTCCCAGGGGACTGTCATATGCCCTCTTTAAAGTATTATATTACTAAATGTATAATGTTCATTTCACACACACATAACTGGATTACAGTGAATGTATTTATATATTTTACACAGTGGTTGCCAAGGTCTTTGTACGACTGAGTATTAGGGCCACTTAAAGGGGGAACAAATGTGAGGAATAAAATAATAAAATTATTATTATTAAATCATGACTTATTGAATTACACCTTCTTCAAAATGTCCCTAAAGGCCCCTTAAAATAAAGAAATAGGATTTGTGAGATGTGAGCAGTTTAATCAAAAAGAAATTCTCTCTTGTAGATTGTTTACTTTAAAGCATATTTTTCCAATATTTCACAAGGAAAATATTACAATAACATAGTTAAAAAATAAACCTTTTTTTTATCTTTCTTATATATATATCTTCTTTTTTTTTCTTTCCGAATTTTCATGAGGAGATTGGAGCCACTGTTTTTACCATGTGATTATCTTATTGATTTTTATGACTTGTTGTGTTTTATTTATTTGAAAAATAATGAATCTGTTTTTTTATATTAAAATGGACGAAAAACTTTATAAAATAAATAAATAATAACATTTTTAATGAATGATATTAATAATAGAAAATCCAGGTGAAAAACTGATTTAAAAAAAAAAAACTCTCTCAGCACTATCTCCCTGTAGCTGAACCATTGTTTTTATAATTACTTTCAGGGACTCGGGTCCATAATCGGCTGCTCATTTGCATTTTCTCCCAATTTTTTTTCTCTTCACTTTTTATTACCTGAAGCATTTCCCAAGCTCTGCCTCATTTATTCTAAACCGTGGCGATCATTGTCGTCCCGCAGCGGGAATCACAACAAGCTTTGGATGTTTGTCCACATTTAACATTGGGTCAATAAGTTTAAACTCAGCATTTGTCTGTAAAAAAAGCTGAAATGCACGAGTTTAAATGTTTACCTGGACTCCTAATATTCCAAAGACGATGAAGAAAGCACAGCAGATGAGGACGATGTTACCGATGGGTCTGAGGGACGTGATGAGAGTCTCCACCACCAGCTTGAGACCTGGAGCTCGACTTATCACCCTGCAAAACACACAAAACACAAATCACAGTCACACGTAAAACGTATGACTGGACACACGAGGGAATAAACACGGGAGAAGACCTGTCATACCTGAGCGGTCGCAGGGTGCGGAGCAGACGGAGCACACGCAGGATGCCTAAGATCCGGTTCCCCCCCGACGATGCGATGGAGACCAGGATGTCCACCATGGACACAAACACCAGCAGCCCGTCCAGAATGTTCCAGCTGCTCTGGAGATACACGCCGTTTCCAAAGTACAGGCCCATAGCGACCACCTTGTCAAACGCGCACAGGCAGACACACATCCATCCCACAATAATTACTGATAAAATTCAAATAATAGAAGACTGAGGGCTAATTTAATCTCCGTCCAGGGAAGAAAATTGCCCTTTTAAAAAGTGAAGATGAGAAAACGACTGTCGAGTGAAGGGAAACGTGCACTGTTATGGTTACCTTGATCAGCATTTCGCCAACGAAGATCACAGTGAAGATGTAATTGGACACACTGAGGAACACCCGCTCCTGTCACACACACACACACACACAGACACACACACACACACAGACACACACATGAGAGTGTGCACAGAGAAGAATATTCGTCAGTAGCTTCTTTAGCTTTGATTCTGCTCTGCAGCTCATTACAATGTGTTACACAATGAGCTGAAGAAACTTCCATTAGGACTAAAATACTGCATGTGTTGCTATCATGATTCTGCTCTTACATCAGAGACAAGTGTGTGAGAAATCCTGTTGTGTTGTGTGTGATCCACTGCTGCCATATCTGTGAGGTGCAGCTTGTCTTCCCTGTTTTAAAGAGCTGCATGAGATTTAAAGTTGAGTTACGGGTTAACATTTTATTTAGTGACGCGGGTTTATTCGTAATGAAGTTAACTAGTTGTTAACTAGTAGCCTACATATATCTAGTCATATACCAGAGAACTGTATATACAGATGGACAACATGACAGCTCCCCCTGGTTGCTGGCTGCAGTATAGGTCGTAAACCCAGCCTGCTCCATGTTAGCAGATGGGACCTGGGTCAAAACACACATATACAGTTTTGATGCTTCCGTCGTTTTAGGTTATCACACTTGAGTTTGTTAAGGTTTGACAGCTGAGGCTGACTCGTGATTGGTCGAACATGACATCCAAATGACATCATCAGTGCTAGATGACAGCGTTCCTATCCAAGATATTTTGGCTTCATCATAGTGGGAAGAATCATCTTTAAGTACGCTCGATGGTTTGGAACTTGGCTGCAGAGATTTGCTTCCTTTTCGGCCTCCGGGGAATTATTCTCAGTGTCCAATTCATTCTGGCAGCCGCTGGTGTTAATGTGCACTTTAACAATGATGAGGACATCTCACTCTTATTTGTGGCTCTTCTCTCTTTTCGTGTCTGGTCTATTTTTGCTGGAGCGATCCATAACTCTGCAGTAAATGTGCCTATATTTATCAAACATTGACGTTAATGTCATACTGCATATAATAATGCCTTCTGTGGTTTTCGGTCCTGTTAGTTGGTTAGTTTGTCGGCAGGATTACACAAAAAGTACAGAAATAAATTTTAATTATATTGAATTAATGTTGTATTAACGCCACCATCAAAAGCACAAGATGGGATATTTTATCTTCATTTTTATACGATGGGAGGAAGCTGAGACATCTTATCTCTATCTTTATATAGAGACAATATATATATATATCCATCTCGCTCTGTTTGTCTCAGATTCCTCGACCTACCTTTTCCATTCCCTCCATCCACTCACCTTTTCTATCTCATCCCTTTAGCTCATCCCTTCCCACATCCTTTCATCCTCTCTTCCCTCCATCCCTCATCCCTTCTTATTCAGTTCAGTGCGTACGTCTCTAAAATCTAGGTACTCTCTGTGTGTGTGTGTGGGGGGGGGGGCCTTAATCAGCTCAGTAGGAATTAGGCCTCGTTCCACCTGCACTTCAACGCGTCCCCTCAGACACATCTTCACCTCTGCCCCTTCCCTCAACAACCACTCATCTTTCCTCTTCATCCAAGAGATCAATTTCCATTTAAAACCATTAAATCACATATAGCTGTGGCGTAGTGAATAGCAATTTACAAAAGGAGTACAAATGCATCAAAACAACATCAAAACATAGAGATTATGGAAATCATTTTGACCCCAAGAGATAAGAAATGCAGTTCCAGTGCAATATTACAACCATTAAGTTACGGTTAAGCCCGGGGTCAGGCATGTTGTTACAGAGCCGTGAGGAAATGCATGATGCTAATTAGTACAACATGTGAATCCATGTGTTTGTGTGTGTGTGTGTTCTCTACCATGCTGTGCGACTGGATGTCCGGTCTCTCCAGTGCAATGGTGATGCAATTAAGGAAGATGAAGAGGAGGACGACGTGATCGAACATCTTGTGACCTATGACCCTCTGACACCACACCCTGAACCTGAGGAAGAGACACAAACAGGGGGAGGGAGCGTCAGGGTTGGTAATTATAACACATCCCCGGCATCTCTCGGCATATGGTGTCCTTTTACACTTGGTCAGGTTTAATTGATAAAAGTGAAAATTGTACGTCTGAGCCTTTTGCTGCAACCTTCACACCTCAACTGTGAATCATCACACACGCTGTGGTTCAAGCCACCTAGGCCAATCAGGAGAGTACCAGGGGCTCTGCGTGTGTGTGTGTGTGTGTGTGTGTGTGTGTGTGTGTGTGTGTGTGTGTGTGTGTGTGTGTGTGTGTGTGTGTGTGTGTGTGTGTGTGTGTGTGTGTGTGTGTGTGTGTGTGTGTGTGTGTGTGTGTGTGTGTGTGTGTGTGTGTGTGTGTACCGGTTTTGTGGAGAGAACACATAGAGGGACCACTCTTCATGCTCCAGACACCACTGAGGCTGATATGGCTCCAGGATCTTCTTCACCTTCTTACATAAACTCTGGAAGGAACACACACACACACACACACACACACACACACACACACACACACACACACACACACATTAAGTGCAATGTTAGTTTTTCTACGTTCTGAGATCATTGTCTAAATTATTATTATGTAAGTTTTAAGACGTACAGCAGTTTTTCTTAGAATTTACATTCAACTAATTATGTATAATTTAATTTAAACATAATTTACAGTTTCATAACATCCACGGTTACCAGGAGTGAACTTTAACAAGATGGTAAACAATAGTTTTTGCACTTGTGAACATGCAAATAAATTTTCCTTGTCATAAAATCATAAAACCAGCCTCATCTATATTTTGTTCCTTGTAAATACATAAAACAAATGCCCAGGGATTCACCTCTTCAACCTCCTCCTCCTCCTGATCACCGTGGTATTGCGTCGTCAGGGGGGCGTCGCCGTAGCTGTCGGCGAGTCGGAAGGTGGTGCCGTTGCAGTCGGGCGTGTGAAGCATGGGCACCTGCAGGTAGTCGGCCTGGTCCAGAGAATGCTCCCTGCTGCTGAAGTTGGAGTTTGAGTGTGCGTCGGACAACAGGGACTCCATCTCCCCCGACTGGCTCCTCCTGTGGAGGCTGGGGGCTCGACTGATGCTCGTCCAGCTGGAGCGGCGGCTCTGCGGCCCGCTGTCCCACATAGTCTGCGAGGACAATTTGAAATAACAGTAACACATAGTGGCCTTTCCGAAGGATCTTTCTAATGCATGTGAAAATGTAATTCTTCACAAATTAAAGGTGCAGCTATTGCGAGTTCTCGTGATACTAGCAAGTTTTTTCGCAAGACGAGATCTACAAATGACTAGGAGGACGATATCAGAGGACATTTAGGCTAAAAAACATGGTGTAAATGACACCAGTTCGTGTGGGATTTGAATCTCAGGGCTTACAGACACTTGTATGACACCACAGGAGCAGCATGGAGGCCCCGTCTGTTTGTTTCTGTTTGAAGAGGTGGTCGCCAGTTGCTTCAATTGTAATGGATTTGGCAGCAACACTGATTACCCCTGAGGGTTTTGTGGACTCAAGCACTTCACCCGCCCCTCCGTCGGCAGAGTGACAGGAGGTGTAAAATGCCGTTAAAGAAAAAGCTTTTTAAGAAAAACTCGAATGTGTCAGAGTCGCAGAAATCCAGCGATGGAGAGAGGAAGAATAAATATTTATCTGTGCTTATGATGTACAATGTGTTGTGAGAAACCAGATCCAGAGAGGATGACAGTTTAATGCGCCTGCATAACTCTGCACGCAAAGGTAAAACTGTGAATCAATCCACGCACCTGAAACAGAGAAACCTCGGAACATCATCTCCAGCCACTCAAACATCCACAGCTGGAGTCTTAAAAACACGATGAGTCTATGTCCCCGGTTTCCCTAAATCAGATTCTCATTTTGGCCAAAATGTTCACAGTGACAACAAACCGCTAATGACTGCAGAGGATGGGAATGCAAATTGTTGGACCCAAACAGAAACAGACCCATGAAAAAAGTCTGAGCCCAATTAGCACAAGTTAACTTTCAAACGAATAGATCCAAGTCAAACGGACGTCAGGACTTGATTCCAGAGAGAAACCAACACGACACCAACACTGGCTGTAGCATGAGGAAGTTTTATCTCGGCTCTGCACAGATTTCACTGCGTCACACCTCAGGAAACACGTTTCCTCCCGTCATCGTTCTGACACAACAACATGATCCGAGCTGATGGATGCGCTTGACATGTTTTGCAGTCGTGCGTTGTCCTACTTGTGTGAAGGGAGAGACACACTCCTACTTGATTAACTATATTATATTATATTATACTCACACTACACACCTCATGTTATGGAGGAAAGAAAAACTGAAAAAGCATCATGTGTCTCCTTTCTAATCAAAGATGAATCACAGCTCAGCCTGGATTGATCTTTTACAATATATTCAAACATCCTCTGTCTGACTTAATGACACTAAATCAACTTTAACTAATGACAGTTAATGTAGTGATAATGACGAAGGCTCACCGGTGATCTTTGCTCGGGGTTGTGGATATCCATGGAGGTCATGCTCGCCCGCCGCGATTGGCCGTTATTTATGGTGGGCGTGGCTGCTGTGTGCGTGATGACGGGCAGAGATGGAGCAGTGAGGTGGGGCATGGAGGCCTTTGGGTTCAGGAGACCGTTGGGGCTCAGCATCATGGCCTGGATCTTGAGCTCTGCACACACACACACACACACACACACACACACACACACACACACACACACACACACACACACACACGGAGACATAGAGGTCATGCCCACAGTTGTTTGTTCTTGGAATTTGAGGATTAGACGTGATGAGCATTTGGAAATTTGCTGTTAAAAATGGACAATTCTTGCCAATTTTTCAGCCATGAAAACTTTACAAATACATGAATAAATAAAACATGTAAATAAACCATTATTACATAGGCTACTAATTATCTCTCTCTAATGATTAACAACATTCAGAGACTAGAATTCCCATGAAACCTGGTGGAAAGATGCAGTTTGGGTCAGGGAGGAACTAATTAGATTTTGGGGCAGATATGGATCAGGGGGCAGATCCAGGATTATATTGATCCACTTTCTTTAACATTGTGAGATAAAAATTCATGTATCTCGATTAAATAAATCAGACATGTTTAGGGGACTGACATCTATGCGTTTGAGCAAATTGGCTCAGATGTAGTCCATTTAAACGTGAAAGGATTTCCATGAAACTTGTTGGAACAATGGGACGTGGGCCAAGACACGAGCCATTACATTTTGGCTTGGATCCAGATGAAGGGGCGGTTCCAGGGATTTTCTTTTTTTATCACTTGCTTTAACATTGGGAGAAAGATCATTTTTCCCCCCCACTTAATAATTCATAGAGACATATTTAGAGACTGATATATACGATTGGGTGAAATTTGGTTCTGCTTGACTGAATTTAAGTCGACTCTTGGGCCTTGGATCAGGTCTCTGCTCCACTGAGAGACGTTCTGATTACAAACTGGAAAGGTTACTCCAGCTACAAAGAAGAAAATCTCTCTTTGAGGCGATTGCAGGGGAGTTTGTATTTCCGTGTGTCCGAGACGATTTAAGAGTTTGTACCTGCAGCGTATAACTCTCTCAACTTCTCCTCGTCCTCAAACGAGAGGGACTGTCTCTCGTCATCTGCCTCCGATCTGTTGGCATCACCCTAAAAACACACACACACACACACATTAGGGTCACCGCCATCATCATAATCTCCACTCTCATGATCTTCATCATCACCTTCGTTTAGTCACTCTTTGGTGACTGTTGTAAAAGTGAATAACGGGAGGGAGGGACTGAGAGACGAAGAGCGGGAGGCAGAAGGGTGGAGGGGATCTCCAGTGCTCTCTAGTTGAGTTATGTGCATGGCTTTGGCAGCGATCTCCTGTAGTCACGCCAATAAAGCTTTACTGAATTTAATTAAAATTCACGCCAGAAAGATGGAGGCAGACGGCTTTGGCAAAGGGTATTTGTGTGTGTGTGCATGTGTGCGTGTGTGTGTGTGTGTGTGTGTGTGTGTGTGTGTGTGTGTGTGTGTGTGTGTGTGTGTGTGTGTGTGTGTGTGTGTGTGTGTGTGTGTGTGTTTGATAGCGAAAGAGAGAGCGAGCAAGTGCTCTCTGATGCTGGAGATAAAAGATGAAAACTAAACAACAAAAGCTCACCAACTGTGAATGGCAGGCGATATCAAACACATCCCTACCCTGGAGAGTGTGTGTGTGTGTGTGTGTGTGTGTGTGTGTGTGTGTGTGTGTGTGTGTGTGTGTGTGTGTGTGTGTGTGTGTGTGTGTGTGTGTGTGTGTGTGTGTGTGTGTGTGTGTGTGTGTGTGTGAGCGTGAGAACGAGAGAAAAGCGGATAGAAAGCAAGAATAACTGAGAAACAAAACGAGAGGAAAAAAAGAGTGGTGGATAGAGTGAAAGGAGAAACCACACAGGCAGGATGGAGGAGATTATTCTCTTGTAGGAGCTTTGGTATCATCAGCGCGATCTCAATTAGTCCGGTTCTCTGTGCCTCGTTCCCTAAGCGGCTCAAACAAAACTGCATCGTCGCCCTCACCTCGGCTTGAAAGCCCTCAACCAATATGGCTACGAGCAAGTTGAAGAGGACGTAGTTGCCAAAGGTCATGAGGGCGACAAAGTAGAGGGCGGCCAGCGGCGTGGTGGAGGCCATCCCGTTGTAGAGCACGGCGTTCCAGTCCTCCTGGGTGAGGATCTGCAGATGGGAGGAGAGCGAGCGGAGGAAGTCAGACACAAAACGGACTGGAGATCCAAACCTCGTTTCAAATAGCTGTTGTAAGTATCAGAGCCAGACCTATACATCTGTTGGTCGATCAATTGGTTGATATGAGCCTTTCACAGGAATATGAGTTTCTGCATTTGTTTTCTTTCTTTACATTTTGTGTAAATATGCTTATTTTCTTAATTGAACTTCTATATTTAGTTGTATTTGTGTTTTTCTTTTTTTTGTACTTATGTAAGTTATAGTTTATGGTTAAACAGTAAAATGTCAATTCTCAATCCACCAGTGGTGAGTACATTTACTTAGTTACTGTACTTCTATCCATTTTTTATGTATCTTCAGGTTCTTTTGACTTTTACTATACTACATATACAGTATCAGCAAATATCTGTACTTTCTTCTCCACTGCATTGTTTATAATGCACTGCCTTACATGTTTCTGAAAAGTAATCAACAGCGGGAGGGGAGATGGTCCATTGATCCAATCGGAACCGGCGAGTAACATTAGACCCCGCCCCCTTCAACGAGAGTGAAGAGAGAGCGCCTGCATCAGTAGCACTCACCTGGATCCAGAGGAGTCATGCGGAAGTATTGGCCATTAAAAGCTTTGATATATATATATACACAGTGGGTGATATATCAGTATATGTTTTTTCACTCCTTAATATTGGTATCCACATCTGCCCTTTAAAAATCCACGACAGTCGGTATAATATGAAGAAGAAAAGAGCGTATTCTATATCTCATTGTCAGCTGAACAGTATGATGCTCATCAGTGTTAAACGAGCTCCTGTGGAGCGCGGGTTTCATTTCTCCTCCTCGTGAAGTGTGTCTTACCTGCCACCCGGGAGAGGCTTTATATGTTTTAGAAAAATGGAGCATCACTGTTTCCAAATTGGAGCAAATGAAGTAATGGAGGAGATTGTCAGGACGACTGCCAGCGACAGCAGCAGCTGCTGTTAGACTCTCGTCCCAATTAATTTAAAAATCAAATGTGTCGTTGGGGACGTTTCGTTTGAACTGAATATTCCCAGTGTATTTGCTGAGCGCTCGTACACGTCTGATTGTATTTGTGTGTTTCTCTAACCTGAAACACGGTGACAGTCGCCCAGAGCAGAGAGTCGAAGTTCTTTCTGTCCGGTAAAGTGTCTCCACTGTCCTGCTGCAAACCGAACTTACAGCCAAACAGATGCATCCCTAAGATACTGCAACACACACACAACACACACACACACACACACACACACACACACACACACACACACACACACACACACACACACACACACACACACACACACACACAAGAACAACAAAAAATTCATTGCCTTCATTAGATGGTAATTTAATATGGTTACTGTGCAACAAGATGCGGTGTGAATAATTGTGTTTGTGTGAAAGGTGATGATACACCTCTAATATGTCCCGATTATAATTTTGTGTAAGGAATAATCAGCCTAATTAAATTCAAGAAAAAGCTGCGGAATCATTCTGGCTGGGGAGTCTCCCCCTGCAGCGATGCCTTTGGAGAAAGAACCGAACACACTGTACCTGAATATGAATATAAAGAGCATCAGCAACATGCAGAACGTGGCCACGTTGTCCATGGTCTTCATCAGCACCACCAGCTGCCTCCTCAGGGCAGGAAGGAACCGGACCAGCTTCAGAACTCTCAGCAGGCGGAAGGTACGCAGCACCGATAAGCCTCCCTCCGCCTCCCCCACAATCTCCCACACGCTGAAACACACACACAGATGACAAGCCGATTATAAACACAAAGCTCGATTCACACACAATAAAGCAACCGGGGGGGGGGGGGGATCAATGCCGACTTAACCTCAGCTGTTACTCTCTTTAAGTCAGCGTCACTGTCGTCCTGGAAAAGCCTCCCTTCCAGGTAGAGAAAGTGCTAAAGCCTCTATTCTCGTGACATGTGGCGACGGAAAAGAGGAAACGGGCGAATGCTGTCGAGAGCTTAGCAGCCGGTGAAGGAAGGTGAGAGCAGTGAGCACAGTAAACAAGCGGAGCCTTCAAGTGCAGATACATAATTTAGCTTGTAGTACTACATAATGGAGTGGATGCAGGCCTGCTGCTCGGACTGGGAGTGCAACTGCCTTCACTACTGGAGGCTGTGACAGTTGGGGGGGGGGGGGGTGTGACTGCGGTGCTGACTCGGGTCTTTTCAAAAATGACTGAGGGAACGTTTAAGGACAGGGACAAACACGGCGCCGGTTCCCCCACCTGATGATGACATGACGCTGTCGAAGCCGTTGTACGGGTTCTTGATGTAGCCGAAGAGGCCGAGAGCCATGAGCTTCAGCAGCATCTCCAGACTGAAGAGGCTCGTGAACACCATGTTACTGATCTCCAGAATATCCGTGAGCTCCTGCGGCTGAAGGGGGGGGGGGGGGGGCAAAGTTTGTGGAGAGAGAAAAGAGATTGATGCACAGAGACGGACGAGCACAGGGGGAATGAACAAGTAAACAGAGGCAGACAGACTGACAGAGCAGAGCACTGTAAACTCAGCGTGTGGGGAATTTATAAAGTACTCACAGGTGCTGTCAGTGGATTTAGTCTTAAATATACACAGAGGAGCTGGCCCATAAATGCAGGCGCGTGTTTTACCAGTCTGTGGTTTTTACCACACTTTCAGTAGTGATGTGCATGAACGTGTGTCGGAATAATCTGTAAAATTTGTTTCCACCGGCTCAAGTCAGCACTCGGAGAGTCTTTAAACATTTGCTGACATAATC
Source organism: Reinhardtius hippoglossoides (assembly GCA_006182925.3). Taxonomy (NCBI): domain Eukaryota; kingdom Metazoa; phylum Chordata; class Actinopteri; order Pleuronectiformes; family Pleuronectidae; genus Reinhardtius; species Reinhardtius hippoglossoides. The sequence continues at coordinate 22,537,520 of CM031671.1, read as the reverse complement.
ACTTTTGATGTGAACAAATGTTTTAAAACGTTTTCAGTTATTTGCGTCCGTCACATCTGATCCGTTTTCTTGCTTTTCGTTAAAATATAAATATTCGAGAGAGGTGTGGAGGTGTTGTTGAAACACATAAATACATAATGCTTGTTTACAGCATACGTGTTTTTTTCCACATTCTGACTCAACACATCGAACAAAGACGTCACTACTCGAAAAAATATATAAATGCACTCTTGACATTATTGACACGACTTAATCAGATTTGAGTTGATCTGAATCATTAGAAATCGTGTTTAAAGATTCAAGATGAATTTAATCAGGATTTATTCAGACCCCAGGTATAGTTTAACATTTAACATGTATCCACTGCCTGCGTGGAGGAGAATTTGATCTACAGTCAGAAACTCCAGGAGGTTTCTACACCCAGCCACGAAATGTTCCCGCATATCAGCCCTGTAAAACAGCTCGGTGTCGTGTTTTTTTTTACACTTCAGGCTTCCTAGGAGATATAAAGTGTTCATTAGGGAGTTTGAGATGGAAGGATTGGTTTTGTTGCTGCTCCATGGAGCCAAGTGAGCTGCTTCTCGTCCAGATAAAAATCAAGCAGTTTGGACACAGAGCATTTCGTTTATTAAGTTTCTAATTCCTACAACTCTAATTGATGCAAAGAGAAAAACATTCAACTTGGTTTGTTCTGTAATTTCCAATTATTACTCCTGTCAGTTTGTTTGTTTGTCGGCGAGACTACAATCGATGATATTTCATCAGACAAAGGATGAGTCAGGAAATGTTGGTGCGGATCTGGATCAGAATCTTCTTTTCACTTTCTTTGACATTGTATCTCAGGGGGAATAATTCATGGGTCTTGATGAACAAAAGCTTGATTGAACTTCAAAGGGACGGTTAGGCCTTGGTGGAAGCTGAAAGCCATTCTAGTTTTTATTATCATTATCATTATTATTGTTTTATAATAAGCCATTTAAGGTTTTCTGATTCCAAAGTGGGGCATTAAAGAAAATATCTGAGAATAACTGGGTTGAGGGAGATTTTAACCTTGTTCTGTTACTCGATCATCATTATTATCTCCTTTCGCATCTTTTTAAAAGATTTAAACAGCTTGAACAAATTATTTTTGACCTGATGAGTCTGATTCAAAAATAACACTTCACTTCAGGGTCTAAGAGGGAAAAAAACATGGCTGAAAACAACATATTTTCACATGAATCACTGCCTCATTCATATCTGTTATAGTATCTATCTATCTATCTATCTATCTATCTATCTATCTATCTATCTATCTATCTATCTATCTA
>CM031671.1:22421852-22536110 GCA_006182925.3 Reinhardtius hippoglossoides | reverse complement strand
GTTCTTTTGTCACTTTTAGGTTTGGTATGTGTTGCTCATCTTTGTCCCACTCATACGTCCAAACTCTACAAATAAAGTCTACAGCAAATAGTTAAAAGTTTAAGAATTGCAAGTATCCTGCATTTAAGACTAAAAAGAAGCTGCAGGTGACTTCACTTTCTTATTTAAATGTTGTACCTTCTTTTTATAACTAATAGGTATAATGAATAGGTTTTATATCTTAATTATCCTTAATATATAGATGATACATTTATATCAGAGTAATACATCTGTGCTTACGTGCTGTTAGATGGTTGGAGCTCAGCGGAAACTAACGTATGATCATGCATCATTTAAATCACATTAATCAATCTGCAATTAACATGGACACAAAGGTTCTGAGTACTCAGATGTGAGGCTTTGTTTTCACACTTTAATCCATTAAAAATCATATGGATATCGGTCTGTAATTGGCTAAAAACTCTGGGTCTAGGGTGAGTTTTTTGAGAAGGGGTTTGATTACAGCTATTTTAAAGGACCGTGGTACATATCCTGATGATAATGACAGATTGATTGTGTTTAGTAACGTACTATTAATTAGGGGCAGAATTTCTTTAAGTCATTTTGTAGGAATGGGATCTAAGATGTCACTTAATTCTACAAACTGAATCTTTAAGTTGATTGAGGAATGGGATGCGTTGAGTACAATCAATCGTCCTCACACAATAACCTATAGGGCTGGGTACAGGTCTATAACATGTCATAAAAAAATTACCACATCTTTTCTTTGATGATTCAACTCTTAATATTACAACAGACAAAGACAGGCAGCAAATCCTCACACTTAAGAAGAAGGTGGAACTAAGGTGGACTTTTGTGATTGCAAAGTGAGTTGAATGATTAGTTCATCATCAAAACGTGTAAATTCATGTTCTGACGACTGATGAATTGAAGAATTCAGCTTTATTTTATAATATATATATTTAATACAAGAATCCTCAGATTATAACTGTGGTTGTAACTGTTCTATCACAAAAGGGGTGGGGTGTGATGTCATTAGAGGGGACAATGGTGCACATTTTCAAATACTTTCTCCCAAATGACATTGCTCTCAGTTGATGACATGAAAGGCCCCAAAAAAGCTGTGTGAGAGCAGGCCTATACAAGCTTTAGTTTTCATTGAGTTTAGATACCTGTTTCTAATAAACAACTACTAACTTCTCCTGATCCACTGTCGAAGCTTAAAAGCAAAATGACCAGCTAAACCCAAAGTTAATGTAATTAACCCTTGTGTGATCACAGTACTCTCGGGGATCCAACTCAGGATATCAAGATATCCAGAAATGTAACCCATGTTAAAAGCAGCAATGCACAAAAATTCAAATGACGTATCTATGTCGTCGTCTCTCTCGGCTGTCGCTGCTACTTTCCGTGAGCTCAACCTAAAAGCTCTTTCAGAACGCACACCTCGGTGTGAGCCCAGCAGTCTCCCTCCAGCACTCCCTGGTCTTTCGCGAGAGGTTCTCCTCTCTGCAGATGCAGACAGCTCCTTTCGTCGAGCCCCTTCTGTCGTACTGTTGGATCTGTCACCTTCGGAAACGCTGGAAGAAGCTGATCGCTCTGATGTGGACGACATCTTCTCAGGACCTAATGGTGCTCTGTCTGAGGCAGACGTCTCAGTGCTGCCCAGATCTCTGTTCAACTTGATCCCCCTCTGGGCGAGTGGCATCTGGAATTGGACAAAAATACATACAAAAAATGAAAAGGTTCAATTAGAATAACACACTACAATGTGGTTCCAAGCAGAGTTTGAGTCTTTATCAATGCGTTTACCATTACAACCTCCGCTGCGGAATCCAACCAGTTTAATTTGACCTGCCAAACATTCATATTGAACAAATATTATTTTTAAACCTCTCAAAACAACATAAAGTGTTTTCATACTGTTTACATAGGTAAAAAATATAATTTATTTCACTCTCGGCAGACTTTGAGAATTAAACCCACCGGCACGTCCATTAGAGGTCTGATGGTTCCTCGATCTGCGTCTCCTTGGATCATCTCACGGCTCCCAGGCAGGGGAAGAAGACCGGGTCTTTCTGAAGAGAGTTTGAGTCTGGGGAGCGGGGGCTGGTGAGACATGTGTGAGTGGGGGAGGACATCGCTGCCAATCCCTGGCCCAATTAACCTCCGCAGCCTTGGAGGATGTTTAGCGAAAAAGGAGGAGGAGGAGGACGAGGAGTCTTTCTTTTTGATGACCACTGCTTCTAGGGAATTTTTCTTTACTTTGTCGTTCTTTGCCTTCCCAGCCTCTGTCTTCACTTTAGGTTTTACTGTCTGAGCCTTCTCTTTCCTGGTAAATGACAAATATTAACCATATATGCTGTCTATATTGCTTGTTATAAGGATAAAGAAAACATCTGTTAAGTATTTTTACATAAATTGTTATAGCTGTATTGATTGAAAGACCCAATAATGCAGTGGGTCCACCAGACCCGCAAACATTGGCTGAGCAACAAAAACATGAACACCACACAAGGGTTAAAAGTAACAATACTAATATACAAGTTTGGTTTGTGACAGGGGGTCCAACTCAAGATCTCAAGAATTCCACAAAAGCAACAAACAAAATGTATCTTAAAAACATCAAGGCAGTAAACAACAACTGACCTCTCTCTGTCGCCGTCTCTCTCCGCTGTCGCTGAAACTTTCTGTGAGCTCAACCCCGAAACGCTGTCCCTCTCTCTTTCAGAACCCACACCTCTGTCTCGGTCTGATCCAGACACTCTGTCTCGATTTCTGTCTGGTCCTGAGACTCTGTCCTGCTCTCGGTCGGAGCCCGGCAGTCTCTCTCCAGCACTCCCTGGTCTTTCGCGAGAGGTTCTCCTCTCTGCAGATGCAGACAGCTCCTTTCGTCCAGCCCCTTCTGTCGTACTGTTGGATCTGTCACCTTCGGAAACGCTGGAAGAAGCTGATCGGTCTGATGTGGACGACATCTTCTCAGGACCTAATGGTGCTCTGTCTGAGGCAGACGTCTCAGTGCTGCCCAGATCTCTGTTCAACTTGATCCCCCTCTGGGCGAGTGGCATCTGGAATTGGACAAAAATACATACAAAAAATGAAAAGGTTCAATTAGAATAACACACTACAATGTGGTTCCAAGCAGAGTTTGAGTCTTTATCAATGCGTTTACCATTACAACCTCCGCTGCGGAATCCAACCAGTTTAATTTGACCTGCCAAACATTCATATTGAACAAATATTATTTTTAAACCTCTCAAAACAACATAAAGTGTTTTCATACTGTTTACATAGGTAAAAAATATAATTTATTTCACTCTCGGCAGACTTTTTGAGAATTAAACCCACCGGCACGTCCATTAGAGGTCTGATGGTTCCTCGATCTGCATCTCCTTGGATCATCTCACGGCTCCCAGGCAGGGGAAGAAGACCGGGTCTTTCTGAAGAGAGTTTGAGTCTGGGGAGCGGGGGCTGGTGAGACATGTGTGAGTGGGGGAGGACATCGCTGCCAATCCCTGGCCCAATTAACCTCCGCAGCCTTGGAGGATGTTTAGCGAAAGAGGAGGAGGAGGAGGACGAGGAGTCTTTCTTTTTGATGACCACTGCTTCTAGGGAATTTTTCTTTACTTTGTCGTTCTTTGCCTTCCCAGCCTCTGTCTTCACTTTAGGTTTTACTGTCTGAGCCTTCTCTTTCCTGGTAAATGACAAATATTAACCATATATGCTGTCTATATTGCTTGTTATAAGGATAAAGAAAACATCTGTTAAGTATTTTTACATAAATTGTTATAGCTGTATTGATTGAAAGACCCAATAATGCAGTGGGTCCACCAGACCCGCAAACATTGGCTGAGCAACAAAACATGAACACCCACACAGGGTTAAAAGTAACAATACTAATATACAAGTTTGGTTTGTGACAGGGGGTCCAACTCAAGATCTCAAGAATTCCACAAAAGCAACAAACAAAATGTATCTTAAAAACATCAAGGCAGTAAACAACAACTGACCTCTCTCTGTCGCCGTCTCTCTCCGCTGTCGCTGCTACTTTCTGTGAGCTCAACCCCGAAACGCTGTCCCTCTCTCTTTCAGAACCCACACCTCTGTCTCTGTCTGATCCAGACACTCTGTCTCGATCTCTGTCTGGTCCTGAGACTCTGTCCTGCTCTCGGCCTGAGCCCGGCAGTCTCTCTCCAGCACTCCCTGGTCTTTCGCGAAAGGTTCTCCTCTCTGCAGATGCAGACAGCTCCTTTCGTCCAGCCCCTTCTGTTGTACTGTTGGATCTGTCACCTTCGGAAATGCTGGAGGAAGCTGATCGGTCTGATGTGGACGAAATCTTCTCAGGACCTAATGGTGCTCTGTCTGAGGCAGTCGTCTCAGTGCTGCCTTTTCTCCCCAGATCTTCTGGATTTGCTTTAATGGTCTTAACCGGTTCAGCGACAGAGGAGGAGGAGGACGACAAGGAGTCTTTCTTTTTGATGACCACTGCTTCTGGGGTCTTTTCCTTCACCTTGTCGTTCTTTTCCTTCACAGCCTCTGTCTTCACTTCAGGTTTTACTTCCTGAGCCTTCTCTTTCCTGGTATCATCAGACTGGGTCTTGGATACGGTCTGGTTTGAGGGCTTAGTGGGTGCAGCAGCACTTTTAGAAGTAGGAGCTTTAGCGACTCCAGAGCCAGATGCAGGTTTTGAGGAGATGGGAGGTGTTTTATTTATGGATGGAGACGAGTACACCGGAGGAGCAGGTCCAGGAGGTGGAGCTGTTTGATGATCTAATGATAAATGATCTAAATCAAACCTCTTACCTGATGGATGTGGCGGCCTTGTCAGTGGCGGTAGGCCAACCCCTAGCCCATCTATCTTCTGCAGCATTGGAGGAGGTCCCGGGTGGCCCCCCATCTTCCGCCAGAGTCCATGTCGACGGGAGATTGGGAGGAGACCACTACCTGGTGGAAGATATCTTCTTCGCCGAATGTCATGGCTGAGTCGAGGGCCATCGTGAAGAGAAGGATGAGGTATAGGCAGGGTCTTTTTCATTACCTTGTCGTTCTTTTCCTTCACAGCCTCTGCCTTCTCTTCAGGCTTTACTTCCTGAGCCTTCTCTTTCCCGGTCTCATCAGTGAGGCCAAAAATTGGCTGGGGCGGGTCACCGATTGGAGGAGGAGGTAGAAGGCCAGATGTGTTGGGAGGAGGGTAGGGATGTGGTGGGGGCGGGTACACCGGAGGAGCTAGCTCATCTATCTTCCTCAGCTTTGGAAGAGGTCCCGGGTGGCCCCCCATCTTCCGCCGGAGTCCATGTGGACGGAAGATTGGGAGGAGACCACTACGTGGTGGAAGATATCTTCTTCGCCGAATGTCATGGCTGAGTCGAGGGCCCTCGTGAAGAGAAGGATGAGGTATAGGCAGGGTCTTTTTCATTACCTTGTCGTTCTTTTCCTTCACAGCCTCTGCCTTCTCTTCAGGTTTTACTTCCTGAGCCGTCTCTTTCCCGGTCTCATCAGTGAGGCCTCCCCTTTCCCATTGTGATTCTGATCCAGACACTCTGTCTGGTCCTGAGACTCTGTCCTGCTCTCGGTCTGAGCCCGGCAGTCTCTCTCCAGCACTCCCTGGTCTTTCGCGAGAGGTTCTCCTCTCTGCAGATGCAGACAGCTCCTTTCGTCCAGCCCCTTCTGTTGTACTGTTGGATCTGTCACCTTCGGAAATGCTGGAAGAAGCTGATCGGTCTGATGTGGACGACATCTTCTCAGGACCTAATGGTGCTCTGTCTGAGGCAAACGTCTCAGTGCTGCCTTTTCTCCCCAGATCTTCTGGATTTGCTTTAATGGTCTTAACCGGTTCAGCGACAGAGGAGGAGGAGGAGGACGACGAGGAGTCTTTCTTTTTGATGACCACTGCTTCTGGGGTCTTTTCCTTCACCTTGTCGTTCTTTTCCTTCACAGCCTCTGCCTTCTCTTCAGGCTTTACTTCCTGAGCCGTCTCTTTCCCGGTCTCATCAGTGAGGCCTCCCCTTCCCCATTGTGATTCTGATCCAGACACTCTGTTGGTCCTGAGACTCTGTCCTGCTCTCGGTCTGAGCCCGGCAGTCTTCTCCAGCACTCCCTGGTCTTTCGCGAGAGGTTCTCCTCTCTGCAGATGCAGACAGCTCCTTTCGTCCAGCCCCTTCTGTGTACTGTTGGATCGGTCACCTTCGGAATGCTGGAAGAAGCTGATCGGTCTGATGTGGACGACATCTTCTCAGGACCTAATGGTGCTCTGTCTGAGGCAGACGTCTCAGTGCTGCCTTTTTCCCAGATCTTCTGGATTTGCTTAATGGTCTTAACCGGTTCAGCGACAGAGGAGGAGGAGGACGACGAGGAGTCTTTTTTGATGACATGCTTTGGGTCTTTTCTTCACCTGTCGTTCTTTTCCTTCACAGCCTTGCCTTCTCTTCAGGTTTACTTCCGTCGTCTTTTCCCGGTCTCATCAGTGAGGCCTCCCTTTCCCATTGTGATCTGATCCAGACACTCTGTCTGGTCCTGAGACTCTGTCCTGCTCTCGGTCTGAGCCCGGCAGTCTCTCTCCAGCACTCCCTGGTCTTCGCGAGAGGTTCTCCTCTCTGCAGAAGCAGACAGCTCCTTTCGTCCAGCCCCTTCTGTTGTACTGTTGGATCTGTCACCTTCGGAAATGCTGGAAGAAGTGATCGGTCTGATGTGGACGACATCTTCTCAGGACCTAATGGTGCTCTGTCTGAGGCAACGTCTCAGTGCTGCCTTTTCTCCCCAGATCTTCTGGATTTGCTTTAATGGTCTTAACCGGTCAGCGACAGAGGAGGAGGAGGACGACGAGAGTCTTTCTTTTTGATGACCACTGCTTTGGGGTCTTTTCCTTCACCTTGTCGTTCTTTTCCTTCACAGCCTCTGCCTTCTCTTCAGGTTTACTTCCTGAGCCGTCTCTTTCCGGTCTCATCAGTGAGGCCTCCCTTTCCCATTGTGTTCTGATCCAGACACTCTGTCTGGTCCTGAGACTCTGTCCTGCTCTCGGTCTGAGCCCGGCAGTCTCTCTCCAGCACTCCCTGGTCTTTCGCGAGAGGTTCTCCTCTCTGCAGATGCAGACAGTCCTTGTCCAGCCCCTTCTGTTGTACTGTTGGATCGGTCACCTTCGAAATGCTGGAAGAGCTGATCGGTCTGATGTGGACGACATCTTCTCAGGACCTAATGGTGCTCTGTCTGAGGCAACGTCTCAGTGCTGCCTTTTCTCCCCAGATCTTGGATTGCTTAATGGTCTTAACCGGTTCAGCGACAGAGGAGGAGGAGGACGACGAGGAGTCTTTCTTTTTGATGACCACTGCTTCTGGGGTCTTTTCCTTCACCTTGTCGTTCTTTTCCTTCACAGCCTCTGCCTTCTTCAGGTTTACTTCCTGAGCCTCTTTTCCGGTCTCATCAGTGAGGCCTCCCCTTCCCATTGTGATTCTGATCCAGACACTCTGTCTGGTCCTGAGACTCTGTCTGCTCTCGGTCTGAGCCGGCAGTCTCTCTCCAGCACTCCCTGGTCTTTCGCGAGAGGTTCTCCTCTCTGCAGATGCAGACAGCTCCTTTCGTCCAGCCCCTTCTGTTGTACTGTTGGATCGGTCACCTTCGGAAATGCTGGAAGAAGCTGATCGGTCTGATGTGGACGACATCTTCTCAGGACCTAATGTGCTCTGTCTGAGGAGACGTCTCAGTGCTGCCTTTTCTCCCAGATCTTTGGATTTGCTTAATGGTCTTAACGGTTCAGCGACAGAGGAGGAGGAGGACGACGAGGAGTCTTTCTTTTGATGACCATGCTTCTGGGGTCTTTCCTTCACCTGTCGTCTTTTCCTTCACAGCCTCTGCCTTCTCTTCAGGTTTACTTCTGATCCGTCTCTTTCCCGGTCTCATCAGTGAGGCCTCCCTTTCCCATTGTGATTCTGATCCAGACACTCTGTCTGGTCCTGAGACTCTGTCCTGCTCTCGGTCTGAGCCCGGCAGTCTCTTCCAGCACTCCTGGTCTTCGCGAGAGGTTCTCCTCTCTGCAGAAGCAGACAGCTCCTTTGTCCAGCCCCTTCTGTTGTACTGTTGGATCTGTCACCTCGGAAATGTGGAAGAAGCTGATCGGTCTGATGTGGACGACATCTTCTCAGGACCTAATGGTGCTCTGTCTGAGGCAGACGTCTCAGTGCTGCCTTTTTCCCCAGATCTCTGGATTGCTTAATGGTCTTAACCGGTTCAGCGACAGAGGAGGAGGAGGACGACGAGGAGTCTTTCTTTTTGATGACCACTGCTTCTGGGGTTTTCCTTCACCTTGTCGTTCTTTCCTTCAAGCCTCTGCCTTCTCTTCAGGTTATTCTGATCCGTCTCTTTCCCGGTCTCATCAGTGAGGCCTCCCCTTTCCATTGTGATTCTGATCCAGACACTCTGTCTGTCTGAGACTCTGTCCTGCTCTCGGTCTGAGCCGGCAGTCTCTCTCAGCACTCCTGGTCTTTCGCGAGAGGTTCTCCTCTGCAGATGCAGACAGCTCCTTTCGTCCAGCCCCTTGTGTACTGTTGGATCGGTCACCTTCGGAAATGCTGGAAGAAACTGATCGGTCGATGTGGACGACATTTTCAGGACCTAATGGTGCTCTGTCTGAGGCACACGTCTCAGTGTGCCTTTCTCCCCAGTCTTCTGGATTTGCTTAAAGGTCTTAAGGTCAGCGACGAGAGGAGGAGGACGACGAGGAGTCTTTCTTTTGATGACCACTGCTTCTGGGGTCTTTCCTTCACCTGTGTCTTTCCTTCACAGCTCGCCTTTCTTCAGGTTTACTTCTGACCGTCTTCCCGGTCTCATCAGTGAGGCCTCCCCTTTCCCATTGTGATTCTGATCCAGACACTCTGTCTGGTCCTGAGACTCTGTCCTGCTCTCGGTCTGAGCCCGGCAGTCTCTCTCCAGCACTCCCTGGTCTTTCGCGAGAGGTTCTCCTCTCTGCAGATGCAGACAGCTCCTTTCGTCCAGCCCCTTCTGTTGTACTGTTGGATCGGTCACCTTCGGAAATGCTGGAAGAAGCTGATCGGTCTGATGTGGACGACATCTTCTCAGGACCTAATGGTGCTCTGTCTGAGGCAGACGTCTCAGTGCTGCCTTTTCTCCCCAGATCTTCTGGATTTGCTTTAATGGTCTTAACCGGTTCAGCGACAGAGGAGGAGGAGGACGACGAGGAGTCTTTCTTTTTGATGACCACTGCTTCTGGGGCTTTTCTTACTTGTCGTTCTTTTCCTTCACAGCCTCTGCCTTCTCTTCAGGTTTTACTTCTGACCGTCTCTTTCCCGGTCTCATCAGTGAGGCCTCCCCTTTCCCATGTGATTCTGATCCAGACACTCTGTCTGGTCCTGAGACTCTGTCCTGCTCGGTCTGAGCCGCGCTTCTCCCAGCACTCCCGGTCTTTCGCGAAGTTCTCCTCTCCTCAGATGCAGACAGCTCCTTTCGTCCAGCCCTTCTGTTGTACTGTTGGATCTGTCACCTTCGGAAATGCTGGAAGAAGCTGATCGGTCTGATGTGGACGACATCTTCTCAGGACCTAATGGTGCTCTGTCTGAGGCAAACGTCTCAGTGCTGCCTTTTCTCCCCAGATCTTCTGGATTTGCTTTATGGTCTTAACCGGTTCAGCGACAGAGGAGGAGGAGGACGACAGGAGTCTTTCTTTTTGATGACCACTGCTTCTGGGGTCTTTTCCTTCACCTTGTCGTTCTTTTCCTTCACAGCCTCTGCCTTCTCTTCAGGTTTTACTTCCTGAGCCGTCTCTTTCCCGGTCTCATCAGTGAGGCCTCCCCTTTCCCATTGTGATTCTGATCCAGACACTCTGTCTGGTCCTGAGACTCTGTCCTGCTCTCGGTCTGAGCCCGGCAGTCTCTCTTCAGCACTCCCTGGTCTTTCGCGAGAGGTTCTCCTCTCTGCAGATGCAGACAGCTCCTTTCGTCCAGCCCCTTCTGTTGTACTGTTGGATCTGTCACCTTCGGAAATGCTGGAAGAAGCTGATCGGTCTGATGTGGACGACATCTTCTCAGGACCTAATGGTGCTCTGTCTGAGGCAGACGTCTCAGTGCTGCCTTTTCTCCCCAGATCTTCTGGATTTGCTTTAATGGTCTTAACCGGTTCAGCGACAGAGGAGGAGGAGGACGACGAGGAGTCTTTCTTTTTGATGACCACTGCTTCTGGGGTCTTTTCCTTCACCTTGTCGTTCTTTTCCTTCACAGCCTCTGCCTTCTCTTCAGGTTTTACTTCCTGATCCGTCTCTTTCCCGGTCTCATCAGTGAGGCCTCCCCTTTCCCATGTGATTCTGATCCAGACACTCTGTCTGGTCCTGAGACTCTGTCCTGCTCTCGGTCTGAGCCCGGCAGTCTCTCTCCAGCACTCCCTGGTCTTTCGCGAGAGGTTCTCCTCTCTGCAGATGCAGACAGCTCCTTTCGTCCAGCTCCTTCTGTTGTACTGTTGGATCTGTCACCTTCGGAAATGCTGGAAGAAGCTGATCGGTCTGATGTGGACGACATCTTCTCAGAACCTAATGGTGCTCTGTCTGAGGCACACGTCTCAGTGCTGCCTTTTCTCCCAAGATCTTCTGGATTTGCTTTAATGGTCTGAACCGGTTCAGCGACAGAGGAGGAGGACGACGACGAGGAGTCTTTCTTTTTGATGACCACTGCTTCTGGGATCTTTTTCTTTACTTTGTCGTTCTTTGCCTTCACAGCCTCTTTCTTCACTTTAGGTTTTATTTTCTGAGCCTTCTCTTTCCCGGTCTCATCAGTGAGGCCTCCCCTTTCCCATTTTGATTCTGATCCAGACACTCTGTCTGGTCCTGAGACTCTGTCCTGCTCTCGGTCTGAGCCCGGCAGTCTCTCTCCAGCACTCCCTGGTCTTTCGCGAGAGGTTCTCCTCTCTGCAGATGCAGACAGCTCCTTTCGTCCAGCCCCTTCTGTTGTACTGTTGGATCTGTCACCTTCGGAAATGCTGGAAGAAGCTGATCGGTCTGATTTTGACGACATCTTCTCAGGACCTAATGGTGCTCTGTCTGAGGCAGACGTCTCAGTGCTGCCTTTTCTTCCCAGATCTTCTGGATTTGCTTTAATGGTCTTAACCGGTTCAGCGACAGAGGAGGAGGAGGACGACGAGGAGTCTTTCTGTTTGATGACCACTGCTTCTGGGGTCTTTTTCTTTACTTTGTCGTTCTTTGCCTTCACAGCCTCTGTCTTCACTTCAGGTTTTATTTTCTGATCCTTCTCTTTCCTGGTCTTATCAGACTGGGTCTTGGATACGGTCTGGTTTGAGGGCTTAGCGGGTGCAGCAGCACTAGAGGATGGATGTGGCGGCCTTGTCAGTGGCGGTAGGCCAACCCCTAGCCCATCTATCTTCCGCAGCATTGGAGGAGGTCCTGGGTGGCCCCCCATCATCCGCCAGACTCCATGTCTACGGGACATTGGGAAGAAACCACTACCTGGTGGAGGTAATCTTCTTCCCCGAATGTCATGTCTGAGTCGAGGGCCATTGTGAAGAGATGGATGAGGTATAGGCAGGGTCTGGGAGGACAGTGATTTAAGGGATTTTTACTTTTGAAAACGATCTATTGAGCTCTACAATAACCATGAAAGATGCATTATTATCAGATCATCCGAGGGGACTCACGTGTTGTCCAATTTTTGGTCTTTGTCTCACAGCAGACACCATGCTCTGAGCATTAAAGTGTGACAATACTGTAAGGGGATTGTGTCTCGTTCCTCGTTGGTAGAGTGGGATTGTAGAAATTGCCCCGACACGTCTCACAGGATATGACGTAGAAGGAGACCAATCCATCTGCAGGAGAATCAGAGTACAGATAATAAAGGTGTTAACAGAACATCTAAGCGATACACAGCGGAAGATAAGAGCCCAGATAGTTCCCCACCACATCTGTGTCCCTCACGCCATTTAAGTCTTCGCACCAAAATCAAGGTGTTTGTTGAGTAGTCAAAGTCCAGGAGATAATGCTTAAGGATATTAAGTGAGCATTTAAACACGACTGTCCACAACTAACATGGATTACTGATAAAGAATACACACCAGTATACTCTCTGACACACATACTATACTCTGTTACATGTTCCCTTATGGATCTGTTGATTGGAGCGGGACATGTCAGTGAAACCACGCTTCACAGAGAAAACCAATCAGGAACTGAGATTCAATGTTACTTCCATTTCATTCTTACTCTCTCACACACACCATCATTGTCTCTCACACATACTACTAGTATTATTCACATATTATATCATTCTGGCTTACATTCACTGTCATTTCGTTCCTCACACATGTTTATTTTCATTCACATGTACTATTTATCTATCTTACATGTGCTATTATTCAGTTTCAAATATAATATCTCTGTGCAAGAGAGATCAGTGTTGTGTGTATGAGAGTATGATAGTAAATAAAAGATTATGATTGTGCATTGTATTTGAGTATATTGGTGTTTGTTTGAGAGAGTATGATAGTACATTGGAGAGAGTATAGCAGTGTATGTGTGAGAGAGTATTGTATTGTAGTATTGTATATTTGTAGTGAGTCTACATTGGATGGTAAAAATATTTTGGCAGATGATCAAATTAAGAAAATGAATTGGATTTTTACTTCTGAAAACGATCTATTGAGCTCTATAATAACCATGAAAGATGCATTATTATCAGATCATCCGAGGGGACTCACGTCTTCAACTCCTGGGCTTCGTCTCACAGCAGATGACGTAGAAGGACACCAATTGATCTGCAGGAGAATCAGAGTACAGATAATAAAGGTGTTAACAGAACATCTAAGCGATACACAGCGGAAGATAAGAGCCCAGATAGTTCCCCACCACATCCGTGTCCCTCACGCCATTTAAGTCTTCGCAACAAAATCAAGGTGTTTGTTGAGTAGTCAAAGTCCAGGAGATAATGCTTAAGTATATTAGAGTGAGCATTTAAACCACTGACTGTCCACAAACCTAGACATGGATTACTGAACTAAAGAACACACACCAGTATACTCTCTGACACACACTACTATACTCTGTTACATGTTCCCTTATGGATCTGTTGATTTGGAAGGCGGGACATGTCAGTGAAACCACGCTTCATCAATCAGGAAACCAATCAGGAACTGAGAATTCAATGTTACTTCCGTTTCATTCTTACTCTCTCACACACACCATCATTGTCTCTCACACATACTACTAGTCTTATTCACATATTATATCATTCTGCCTTACATTCACTGTCATTTCGTTCCTCACACATGTTTATTTTCATTCACATGTACTATTTATCTATCTTACATGTGCTATTATTCAGTTTCAAATACAATATCTCTGTCAAGAAGATCAGTGTCGTGTGTATGAGAGTATGACAGTAAATAAAAGAGATTATGATTGTGCATTGTTTAGATGATATTGGGTTTGTTTGGAGAGTATGTGTCTGAGAGATGTATAACAGTTATGTGTGGAGAGTATTGTTTGTAGATGTGTATATTTGTGTGAGTTCTTGGATGGAAAATATTATGCAGAGACTCAATTCAGAAATGAATTGGATTTTTATTGAAGATTATTAGCCATCTTTAACCAGAAGATGCATGTTGCTATTGGATCATCCTCCAGGGGACTCACGTTTTTCCAATGTTCTGGCTTGGTCATCCAGCAGGATGAGGTATGAAGGAGTTACCCAATTGTCTGCTAGAAGAGACCTATCACAGAGTACAGATAATAAAGGTGTTAACAGAACATCTAAGCGATACACAGCGGAAGATAAGAGCCCAGATAGTTCCCCACCACATCCGTGTCCAGTCCCTCACGCCATTTAAGTCTTCGCACCAAAATCAAGGTGTTTGTTGAGTAGTCAAAGTCCAGGAGATAATGATTAAGTATATTAGAGTGAGCATTTAAACCACTGACTGTCCACAAACCTAGACATGGATTACTGAACTAAAAAACACACACCAGTATACTCTCTGACACACACTACTATACTCTGTTACATGTTCCCTTATGGATCTGTTGATTTGGAAGGCGGGACATGTCAGTGAAACCACGCTTCATCAGAGAAAACCGATCAGGAACTGAGAATTCAATGTTACTTCCGTTTCATTCTTACTCTCTCACACACACCATCATTGTCTCTCACACATACTACTAGTCTTATTCACATATTATATCATTCTGCCTTACATTCACTGTCATTTCGTTCCTCACACATGTTTATTTTAATTCAGATGTACTATTTATCTATCTTACATGTGCTATTATTCAGTTTCAAATACAATATCTCTGTTCAAGAAAGATCAGTCTTGTGTGTATGAGAGTATGATAGTAAATAAAAGAGATTATGATTGTGCATTGTATTAGAGTATATTGGTGTTTGTTTGAGAGAGTATGATAGTACATGGGAGAGAGTATAGCAGTGTATGTGTGAGAGAGTATAGTATTGTATGTGAGAGAGATCTAGTACAAGTGGTTCTGACACTGAACCGCTGAACAACTTAATGGACAGGTTCATAGTGCTTTGTGATCATGTCACAACATTATAGGTCAGTGGCCAAGTCAAAGCAGCTCACTTATTAAAAACTAGCTTCTTGCTGATGCCCCAAACCACAGTTGAAACAATACACTTTGAAGTAGTACCTGCTTTGATTCAAAATAAGACACTGAAGCATCTGAATTAAATTGAAGTATTCAGGATGAAATTTGTGAGCCTTTAAGGTTTAAGGATTGTGTGCAGTCCATACTCAAGAAAGAATAGAACATCTCCATGGTGAAATTGTACAAGACAAAACAATTGACATTGGTAAATGATACTGAACAACAGATCTGGGTATATTAGAGTTTAGCAGGTTAAACGTTCAAAGTAAAGATAAACGGCGAGTTTAATTATGAATCAATTATATAAAGTGGCAACAGTTTAACCATTGGCTTTTCAGAGCATTCAAAAACAGTGATGGCTAGTCTGTTGTTTCTCTTATCACCCCCTTCAGAAAGAGGGGGAGAGAGTGAGAGGTGAGAGGAGGAGAGTGTTGTTTTTACATACGGGTCTAGACGGTCCAACCACAGCTGTGTCAGAACGATCTCTGCAAAAACACACAGGACAAAAAGAAACCATCAGTTACCAACATTGTGACCGACTGCAGGATCAATTTCATAAGTATAACTATAGGAAATCTAATATAAACAAACCAGTGACTTAAAATCATCAGTGACTTTACTGATTAATCATAAAACCAGTAATAACGTTATACATACACAATGGACGTCCTGCCAGCGGGCTTTACTCCACCACGCAGAATGCAGCGCAAAATCAATTTGGAGTGTTTCGAGATGTAGGCATGATCAGCGGTATATTCTACAAAGCACAAGCAACAAGCCATTAGAAAACAAAAACACGACAACCTAACAATTCACTCAATAGAATACATTGATAGGCCTTTGTTATTAAACAGATGCATGAAGTGGGATTGCAAAAACATTGTTCAAACTTATTTATTCTATATATATATATATATATATATATATATATATATATATATATATATGAATATAAATGAATATGTATATAAATAATTAAAATAAACAGCTGATGCTCAGAATTTTGGACATGTATTGTTCTCTTGACATTAGTGTTTAGCAATAAGGCTCAGGAGATAGTTGTTAGTTACTTTAGACAAAACCTGTAAAGAGATTAAACAATCAATTAACAGAAGGCTATGTTCCAGCCATTTTGAAAAGAAAATTAAACAGTTTAGAGCAGGGGTGTCAAACATACGGCCCGCCGGATGACTTTGCTAAGTGTAAAAATTACAGAAAGACATAAATTGCATTTCTATAAAAGTAGCTGCTATTCCTAATCAGTCCACTGGGGGTCGCACTGTATCAGTAAGAGCATGCCACATAGACTGTAAAACAAGTAAAGAGTAAGAGTAGCGATTTACACTTGTGAATCAGAATGTCTCATAAGAATATGGAGGTTTATGAGTACAAACGTTTTGTAATTTTTTTTAAATCGATCCAGTAATTGCTTCAAAAACAGCGTAAATGCGACGTCTGCTCCGGAGGCGGAGGCGCTCGCTGCTCGCTTTGTGACGCGTTTGACAAAGTGACTTTGACGTCACAAAGCGAGGGAATCCGCAGAGGAGAGCCCAGGCAGATCAACAGTGGGCTGGTGTCTGAGTTTTTAGGCTTTATGTTTCTAGTTTATTGTAGAAAGACCTTACAATATGGTTTATCATCCAAAAACCTTCACCAATGATTTAAACATAGAGAAATATTGTCGTTATGTATGCGTTATTATGCTATGATTTTACTGGTCTGGCCCACTTGAGATCAAAGTGGGCAGTATGTGGCCCCTTAACTAAAATGAGTTTGACACCCCTGCTTTAGACAAAACCTGTAAAGAGATTAAACAATCAATTAACAGAAGTCTATGTTCCAGCCATTTTGAAAAGAAAATTAAACAGTTTAGAGTATTTAAAGCAGCTTCTTGTGTTTATGATGTTATTCTAGTAAAACTGTAGGCTGAACTTTATGGGGACTTTTTTTTTTAGATAAAACAGGCAAATTGAATTTATCATCAGACACATTTTTTTCAAGACATTTTGAATAGAAAATATCATTTGAGAGGCTAGAATCTGTTGTTAACTGGCACATTGTGGCAGACACCATCTCTACATTTAAGGTTAAACTTAAAACACTCCTTTTTGATAAAGCCTATAGTTACGGCTGGATCAGGCGAGTCCTGAACCATCACTTAGTAATGCTGCTATAGGTCTAGAATGCTGGGGGAACTCCCATCATCCACTGAGCACTTCTCCTCTTCTCTCTGTCTCTCTGAGGAGTAAAAGTCTGTCTATCATTTACGGTAACCCCCTCAAAATAATGTCTGACAGATGTGTCACACATGAGTAAAGGCATCAGTTGACAACTTACCTTCACCAGTCCGATCATTGGTGATCTGCAGGTCAGCTCTTGAGGCCCGGAGTCGCTCCTGGCGCAAAATGTTATGTTTTAGCTTCCTGATGGAGATAGGCAGCCGATCGAAAATGACTGTCTTGTACTTCCGTTTGGGAGGAAACTTATAGCGTACATACAACATTTTCACAGGTCAATTAAGTCTCATCTCCAAAATCCTCCTCGCTGTTTCAACAAAATGGCGCAGGACGGAACCAGAGGTGTGTAAGGAGTCACACCTCCGTCAAACGCATTAAACATTAAACATTAAACACAAAAGGTCAAGCCCGCAGCAGTAGCTTGTAGAGGGTCATTCGATGTCAACAGAAACTGCCACTGATATGTAAACAACTGGCAACTGCCTTTGATGCCAAACTGTTCAGAGGCAGCCAAACTGTTCAGAGGCAGCCGCCTTTGATGCCAAACTGTTCAGAGGCAGCCGCCTTTGATGCCAAACTGTTCAGAGGCAGCTGCCTTAGATGCCACACCGTTTAGAGGCAGCTGCCTTAGATGCTGGCGCTATTATAATTTTTTATTTTTTTTTAATTACATTTTGGGGGGCCGAGCTGGACCCCATGGCGGGCCGGATGTTTGACACCCCTGGAGCTGCCTTAGATGCCACACTGTTTAGAGCAGTGGTTCTCAAACTTTTTCTGTCATGCCCCACTTTCGAGTTAGAATATTATTCATGCCCCACCCGCTCCACTGCCCCAACAAAATGACAAAATGGGCCAAGTTTAACATGTGTATTTATATAACATAAACATGAACATTAAATTCACATTTCTTTCACGAATTTCTGATGTGCAAATAAAAAACCTTTTTGTGATATTTGTTGCTTTTTTCCAAAAAAATTGTGCAATAACTTTGCTTAAATTCAACTTAATTGAAGTACTTTTGGTGACATTTATCACTACATTCCTCCATCAGTCTGTACTTTTTCAAAAATAGAGAAAATAAATTCAACTAGGGCTACGTTGTAGCACTAACGGGCCCGAGCACACGCACGTTGAAGCCTGTTGCGGTCGGTGGAGAGAGCGATCAATGACCAAGCGCACGTCTCCGCGTTGCACGCGTTTTGCGCACTGCGGCAAGGACAAACGCTTCACTTCCTGCGTCCGTCGAGCGATGTCGATCCTTCCATGTCGATGGTCCACGCTATCAATTGCACATCACACTGCGAACATTTTATGTAAATCGAATGATAGTTGTAAAACAAAACTTACTTCCTGTTGCCAGTAGGTGGCGCCATCTTTATTATTACCTACAGACTAATATATCTGTTCAAGTAGGGGCTCTGATGTAGCGTGAGCAATTTTGTGTCAATTGGACAATGTTACAACAACTTAATTTTCACACTGATCAGTAGGTGGCGCTATGACCCTGAACTAATATTAATATATAGATGTGTTCAGGTCAAATTACACTCTTTAAGTTTAAACTCTGCATCTGGGTCCATCTGCCTCACAAACTCTGACAATAATGTTAAATGCCTACAAATGTCCGGCCAATTCTGATTGGCCGGACATTTGTAGGCATTTTACTATAACATGCTCAACTTCTTACCAAACTTTGCAGAAAATTAGAAAGTGGTGAAAATGTACGTATTCTGGAGTAACTTTACGTTGTTACTTTTGTTTGTCCAAGTTTTTACCCCTCTATTTTGAATGTAATAGTTTTAATAGATTAAAGTAGGCTTACCTTATGCTGCCACCAGATGGCAGTCATAAACACCTTGACTCCATAAATAACTATGTTTCTCAACCATTGGGTTCAGACGCTCCAGACGGTCACATGGTCAATCTGAGGGTCTGTGATATGAGACATTGAAACATATTTTCTGTGTTTGCAAATGAAGTATGAGGAGATGGTGTTAATTGGTAAATTTCCAGATATCTGATGTGTTACATTTAGGACCAAAATACTGTTTGTGTTTAGTGAAATGCAGTTTTGCATTGTATTGTAGTGTTTTTCCATGTTGCTCTTTGTTGCTGCATATTGAAAAGCCAACTCACAGTGTGTGCTTGTCACCTGGAGTCAGAGCTTTCACTGTGGGCTCAAGTGTTTGTGGTAAGATTGATTAAAGAAATGCTTTATTAGCAGATCTCTGTAAATGGCTATTTCAGTTGATGCGTTGAGTCGTCCTTGGCTTTGGCCCCAGCTGTTAAAAGGGACGGGCAATTCATTGCATTTCAATTACTGCTTCCAACGATTATGAAAACAAAGTAGTCAACATAAAACAATCATTTATTTCCAGCATTTCATTTTGCAATGAATGGGGCGTTCAGGATGAAGGGATGGTTGAGGGAGAGGAAGGATGAGAGACAAGATTAGGACTAGCTCCGGCGTTTAAAGCGAAAACAGGCGAATATCTTCCAACTCAGTCTCCCTTCCCCCTTCTCCTCCTTCTCCTTCTTCTTTCTCTCCAGTTGCTCTTTCTTTTCCTGCTTATTCTTCTCTTTCTTCTCCTTCTTCTCCCTCTTCTTCAGTTCTTTCTTCTCCTTCTCTCTCTCCAGTTGCTCTTTCTTTTCCTGCTTCTTCTTCTCTTTCTTCTCCTTCTCATTTATGACCTTCACCTTGTCCGAGTCGGTCTCAAAGGTGAGTTCCTGAAAAGACAGAGACAACATAAGTGTCAACACTTTCTTCCTCAAAGTCTAAACATGAAACAAAGTTACAATCCATATAATTCAAATCTAAAATGATCTGATTTAACGTACCTGAAGCTCAATGTTCTTCAGTATCAGGGGTTTTACTTGCTTCTGCTCAGGAGACAACTTCTCCTCTGTGCAGCATATCTTGTTTAAAGGATCCTCACTCTGCTCGAAGCTGGCCTCTTCCAGGACACTCAGCTTCTCCTCGTTGTTCTCCTGCAGACCTGCAAATTTCACTGCAGCCAGAGCAGCGTTTTCTGCAGCCAGAGCAGTGTTTTCTGCAGCCTGCTTCTTCAGAGCTGTATTTTCATTAGCCAGTGCTGAGTTTTCAGCACTCAGCTGCCTCTCTAGATTACTATTCAGTGCATCTTTTTCAGCGATGATGTGCTTCATCTTCTTGTCGAAGGAAAGCTCCATCGCCTTGATCTGGCTACACTTTTCGCTCAGCTCCCTTTTCACCCTCTCGATCTGATCATTTCTAGGACGAGAACTCAATTTGTATATGTACTTCTCTTTGTCCTTCAACACCAGCTTCAACTCCTTGAGCTCGTCCTCCAACTCTGTCTGAATGGCTCTTCCAGTGTCAAAGGCCTGCCCCTGTTTGGCGGAATCAATCTGATCCTGCATGGCCTGTTTCTCCATCTTCCACCTAGCATCCCTGCTGGACATCTGGCACTTCAGTGCCGCATTTTGCTGAGCTAGCTCCATTCCATCAGATTCCATTTGCTTGATCTCTCCATGGAGGAACTCAATTGTTTTGGCGGGAGATGCCACATGATGTCCAACGGACTGAAAGACACAAACATACATATAACAGGTAAATATACAGTCCCATCATAAGTTTGGATACACAGAAAAAGACAAGAGGTTTTCATCTTCATCTCTAATGATCCACACTGCTGAATGTAACTTTAACAGTTACATCACATTCAGACGATTTCTCATCCATCCGTTCATTATCTCTCTTAAAACATTGATCATCACTGAAATTGTTACGAGTTCATTTAAAGTGCTTTTGCATTTCTCTTAAGTACAGTATCTCAACAGTAAAGTGAAAGTGAATGATCCTAAACAGAAGCTGCATAATATCCACAAAGACTCATTTCATGGAAAGTATTGTAACACACAGACCGCAACTGTCACTTCAGACTGAATGTCAGGTGACTGATGTGAGGGTTTTATTGAAAATTCACAGACAAAACATGAAATAATGAAATGAAATGTAAGGTGGTCTGAATATGTGTAACACTAAAAGTGTCTCCTGATTAGAAAATCTTACCTGTTTTTTTAAGTTGTGTCCCTTCTTCATCTTGGCTGAACACAGGTACAGGGTAAGTGTTGTCGAGAAAAATGATCCGTTGTCTTCTAATAGTCTCGATCTTTCTTGGAGCTGTTGTATTCTCCCTGTCTTGGACTGGTAGCAGTGTTGAATATGAAGGGTCAGTTCTCCTCTAGAGGTCAATAAATACTGTTTGCATTGAATATCAAAGGAACAAGACAGGCCCTCATGCCTGTGTTCAATAGGGCCTCCCACTGTCTCCTCCTGTTCGGTGCTCGGGCCCTAACTAGAACATAGGCATGAGGGTTTCAATCAAAGGAACAGGTGTTGTGCACCTGTGTTGTGCAATAGTAGGTAGACTGGATGTTGGCTAATTTTCAATAATCATAAAATATGATTATTAAAGTAATACAAATTATTTAATTAATTAATTAATTAACAAATGATAAAGTTATCAATTACGAATACTGAGATCAGTAATGGAAACAATAAAATTATCAATTAAGAAAGATTAAAGTTGTAATTCTACTTTATCAAAGACAGGGGCACCACCCTGGTACCAGGGACCAACAATTAGTCGATAAAGATCAGTCTCATAATCTGAAAAGTTCAATTATAAATCTCAATGTTTGCTATTAATGCTTATATAATGAACAGTGAAGGTTTTAAGTTCGAGCACAGGCAGTCATAATCCAGCTATATTCACATACATATGCATAAAGAATCACAAAATACCGGTACTTTAATTACAAATGGGATTTATTTAAGATAATGACATCAACGTCAATCAATGACTATTATCACAGCAAAAACCCACTATATCAAAGATCAAACACCACAAGCTTCCATCACAATCGTAAATATATATGTAATCCTCCAATGGGTATATCTGGAGATAAGTATATGTGCGTGTGTGTTTCTGTGTCTGTGTGTGTGTGTGTGTGTGTGTGTGTGTGTGTGTGTGTGTGGTGTACAAAGAAAATGGTGATTGAAACCTTGTCAGTGGTATCGTATTACAAAGGCTAAAATGGCGCACGAGATTGTGCCACGTGTGGTGTCGCGCAATGGCGCCGAAGTTGCGCACGTGTTGTCACGTTGCACAATCTATGATGGACAAAGGATACTTGGCTCTATCTTGTGTTTCAAAGCGCCGAACGGCGTCGAGATGCGACCGCAGTACCCAGGCCTCAGAATATATATATATATATATATATATATGTATGTGTATCGTGAGGTGTGTGGTTACAGGTCGGCACGTATGTGCCGGCGGCTTTAGGAGAGAGGAGAGGAAAGAAACATGTAATAAAAGATCAGAGGAGATCTTACACACCGTCCGACACAATTCTACAGGACTCCACCACCCGGTACCCAAGCGGACAAACTAAGATCCGTCTCGCTGTGTACCGATCTTTCAATGAGTTAAAAGTCTCCGTAAAATTGGTCTAACGGTAACACAGTGCCCTGGCGTGGCCGGGAGGGCGGATGCGTCACGGCGCTCTGACACAGTGTGACCTAACGGTCTCAACAAAAGATACACTCAAATAATAAACACGCTAATGATTAAACTAATCTCTGCCCAGACATCAGCGAAGTGAAATGGTTTTCGTGGCCTCGGGCAGTTGATCCTCTGGCGGGAACAGGTTGCAGACCGGATGGGAAGAATATGTCTCGTTTCCCGGGCGAATGAATCGTGCCTAAGCAAATAAATGTCTTGCTCTTCTGTAGCAAATACGACTTGCTCTTCTGTAGGGATGAACAGCTAAAAAGCAGCTGTGGTTTCGGATCTGGAGAAAAAGTCTGTGAGATAAACTTGGCCTGCGAGTGTCCGGACTTTTTCCGCGGCAGTTTCAAAATAAAATTCAGGTAAAAATAAAACGTGACAGTTTACAAAAATAAAGTCAAAAATCAAAATACAAATGTTTGGTAAGTTGCTCCCTTTCATGCCTGGATAATATAGACTAAACCTGTTGAGGTTGTGAGCTATCTTCAGTTCACTGGGAATGAGCAGAAGATTTTGGGAGAGCTCACTATTTATTACCTGACGAGGTGTCCGGCCTCCCTCCAGGGGGGGCCGTGGGGTTTGTTGGCTCTCAGCCAATGGAAGGTCCGAGTTTGACCTCTGACGGCGGTCAGCAAAATGTTACCCCCACCGCAGGCATTCGGGGGCTCTGCTTTGGCCCGCCATAAAACTCCTACTCAGGCTTCTCAAATCCCATTCCGGCCGTGAGGCCAGAAACAACTCTAGTCAGGATCTCAGCCCGCGTAGGCCTCACTTATTCCTTTGTCTGGGGGTGAGGCCCAACACCTGTGTGTGCGCGCACGTGTCAGGGTGTGTGTGCGCGCACGTGTCTGTGTGTATGCGTGTGATAGATTGATTTTATTAGGAAGCTGATTATTATTATTATTATTCAATAGGCCATAAAAGCAGTTATAGGGACATAAAAGCAAATGGAATTAATGTATTGTCGAACAAAGGGTTAAAATGTTTAAACTATAAGAACCAAAGTCCTGTGAAAAAGGCTAAAGTATTAAACAAAAAGGGTTAACAGAGTGAAAAACCTTTTTGTTAGAAGAATGAGGATTTCCACCTAGATGAGCTAATCTGTGATCGACTAGTATAGCCTGTTATAGATTCTCAATTTGGTGATTGATTAGTCATACCTGTAGAGGCCGGATAGGGGAGCTCTCGGCTACGGTGCCATTCTGAATGAAGCTGCCACAGAGGAAACATCGTGTCCGAGCAACTTTATTAATATCTCCCCTTTCCAGGTACAGAATGAATGTTTATGCTCTGTGAACATTGGGACATGTTTGCTAAGTTGTTTTGTTGCCATGTTACTATTATTTTGATCGTTGGATCCATAATTGTATACTGTTATGAAGCTAGTTAAACCATACTGTTATGCAGCTAGCTAAACTCCGTTCTTCCAGTGGCCGGCACGGAGCGGCACAAGGTTAGCGCAAGTGCAACAGATGTTGTGAGCATTGTGACCGTGTTTAGTTTAGTAAAATACACAAACCGAGTATGAGGTTGTTAATGTGTATGTGTGTGGATTATTTTCACTATGTTTATGGGTGTGAATAAGTACAAATGTATTTGTGTATTCATCTCTACAGCAACTGTAAATAATAAGAAAAGGCATAACATTGTTTAAATATTGTATACTGATGTACTGTTGTAAATTACTAATTATAAAGCATTCTGAATGAAGCTGCCACAGAGGAAACATCGTGTCCGAGCAACTTTATTAATATCTCCCCTTTCCAGGGCGCAACATGCGCACGTGTCTGTGTGTGCGCATCGGGATGGAACTCCGCCGTGCGCGATACAGAGAGCAGAGGAGAAATCTAAACGCGCGACCATGTAGAGACAGAAATGACATGCCGTCGTGTAAATAAGATAAATAACATAAGGCCATTTAGTTTGTTTAATGAAAGAGCAAGCTATAGACCTGTTTTATAGGAAAGGTAACCTTAAATGACTTATGTTGAGATCTGGCGCTATATTAAAAAAAAAAAGTACTTGACCTTCCAGAGGGGGCGGGGGGTGCCGTTGAAATGTAATTTGAAATGGGCGTGGCAAAATGGCTCAACAGCGCCCCCTGGAACGCAGCCCCTAGGTTTCCCTTTGACCGATCTTCACAAAAATCGTAGCCCAGGTGTATCATGACCAGACAAACAAAAAAGTCTCAAGGGGCATTATGAAAAACGCAACAGGAAGCCCGCCATTTTGCATTTAGTGGCCATTTTGGCCATATTCCACATTTTTACTTTGACGAACTTGTCCCAGGGCTTTCATCAGATCAACTTCAAAGTCAGATGAGTGTCATCACAACAAGATGGAGATAAAAATTAACTCAAAGATCGATTTTTCGTCACACGGTGTGACCGTGGCGTGGCGTCAAAGTTTATTACACGCCATCATAACATGAGGTTCTGTATCTCTGACATATTTGTTCCAATCGAGTTCCAAACTAGACATATAAGACAAGTGTCCCGGCCTGGTGACATCTACACAGAAATCTTGACTTAAAATCACAGCACCACCTGCTGGCTACAGGAAGTGACATGGTTTTACTTTGATGAACTGTTCCTGGCTGCTTTACAATATACAGCTCAAAAGAGCTCAGTCAAGTCATTGGATCATTGTCAGAATTGTGACATTTCCTCAAACCGTGTAAACATTGAGGTGCGGCGAAGGTTCATCCTTCACCAAAGGAGACGATGTTGTCATAACTCCACTGTGCATTGTCCTATCACCGCCACACTGATGTCTCATGATCAGAGACCAAGCCTGAACAGCTCTATGGTGTCAATATTTCCTCAGTGTCATAGCGCCACCTACTGATTCACCATGAAAAAAGGGAAGGTACTTTGTAAATCCAATCTGCGTTATCCAACCGGCTCCCAACTACTGACCTATGATCACAATCCTGACCTGAACAGCTCCATATATTAATATTAATTCAGGGTCATAGCGCCACCTACTGATCAGTGTGAAAACTAAGTTTTGGTAACATTGTCCAATTGACACAAAATTGCTCACGCTACATCAGAACCCCTACTTGAGCAGATCTATATGTCTGTATGTAATAATAGTGATGGCGCCACCTACTGGCAACAGGAACTAAGCTTTGTTTTACAACTATCATTGACGAACTTGTAATAATAATAATCCTTTTTTTATTTTTATTTTTTTTCCAGGCAAATGAATTGGTTTTTTGAGGGCTTTAATTCATTATTATAATTTTTTTTTTGTCAAGATCCAAAGGGACACTGAGTAAACATCATTTGTATATCTCTTTCTCTCTGTCTTGTGACCACTAGGTGGAGCAGATGAGCTGAAAACAAGTAACCTCAACATATCAATTAAGCTTTTTCAAATAGCATATATCTCAAAGTAATCAAATGCAATTTGTGGCAATTGACCTTGCCACGGGGCTTCCCAAAAAACAGCCAGAGACACACGGGTGGCTTTTAAGCATCTTTATTAAAACAACAGCCTTTTAAGCAGGTGAGGGCGCTCTCCCAGCCACCTCCACACAATTTAAATAGCTTTCCTTCCTTTTCGCCTTCTTTTCCTCGCTCCTTTCACAAGGACCTCGGGTCCAGGGTCTGGGACCTCGAGTCCAGGGTCTGGGAGGTAGTGGTTGGATTCATTCATCTCTGTTATTGTAGCCTGAGCTCCTGAACCATTTTGGCCTGTTTTTGGATTTTGCCATTTTTACGAGCGATTCACGTTGGAGAGTCGCCACCATATCCATCTCCTTGCATTCATACATCTGACCTCCGTGCTCCTTGCTCTTTCTTTGCTCGATCATTTTAAATCGTCCTCAGATAATCCAAAACTGACAAAAAATCTTTGGACACTCTTTGCAGAAGTCATCTCCCCAAAACCATGGGCTCCGTTTGAGTGAGTCACTCGTCTTCTCCCTCAGGTTTGATGGAGCCCTTTGTCGTGTCTTCCTTGCAGAGCTTGAAGGCTCCACCAACACACAACAGGCTCACTTTCAGCAGGCTTCTCCTGGATCATTGTCTCTTCTTGTTCAGTTTGGTCCAATTCTTTCTCTGGTTTCTTACGAACAGACAGAGTCGCCTTGGAGCTGGGGGCGTCCGCCTGAATAAACTGGAGTTTCTGTTTGAGGGCCCAGAAAGTAATTAGCAGGTTCAAATGATGGGGGCGTGTGCAGTCTCCTGTCTGCAGTGTTTGTACACTCCTCACAGCCTCTGAAGCTGTCTCACCGGGAGATCTTTGGGATCTTGTTGGGGTCGATGGCCCTTCTTTTCTCCTCATGGGCACAGTTTTTCCAGGCCTCCTCTCCCTGTATGCGCTGATCCTTCTGCTCCCTCTGATCTCTCTGCTCACTTGGATCTGGGGAGACACACATGTTCTTGGAGAGAAACTCTTTTCTCCTCCTCCTGCTCTTCCATCTTTTCCATGCTGTGGATCTGCTTGAGGGTTTGGGGACCCTGGTCGGGATTTCTAGGCACCCAGTTGTGCTGAAAAAAAAAAGAATACAGAACTTCAAACCTGAATCAGACAAATACGGTAGTTTTATACTGATTTCTTTGTTCTTTATCTTTGACCGTTCAGAGAATTTAGGAGCATGTGTGTGTTTTATCACACAGTGCTAGATACATCTGGGCAAAACAGGAATCAATTTGGTTTTGATTTATATTTTAAACTGTATCATATCATCCACTAATATTTCTTTGCCATAATCTATATATCTATCTATATCAGTCCTTCTACAAAGTGTTAAAATTCCTTTACAACAGCAGTGTAGATATTCATTGAGCAGAATATGACCAGAATATCCACTATCATGTTCCAGGTTCTCAGTGAAATAAATCTCTGGAAAAATCCATCTTACTTTGAATCATTTGAATGTCGGACTCTTTACAATTGTGCAAATAAAAGAAAAATCGCAAGGACCCACTCACCAATCTCAGTTCTATGGTATCCATTAACATGAACCGTATCCGAGACAACGTCTTCTCGTCTTTGACGATTTTTTCCATCTCGTTAAAGTACTGATCCATCCGAGGCTGGTGAGACACAGAGGGAGAGAGATGGTTAATTTGAGACATGAAGGTCATGTTCAGCATGTCTCCATTCAATCTACCAGACAGCAGGTTGCAGGGATTATTATTCTACAGAGTTGACCAAATATTCTGTAGCCCCTTTAAGACCTTTATAAGACCATAATAAAATAAATTTAAGATTTATGTAAAATTAACTACCACCAGCTCACCTTGGCCTTCTCATCGTCAAGACCCTTTCCGATGGTGTTGAGCAGTGTGCAAAGATACTCTAAACACTCTTGGTCGTGGCTCTTCAGCAGCTTGACCACGCATTCATGCATGAGTTCGCCCAAGAACTGGATGTGGCCGATGCAACGCCGCTGGGCCGTCCTGGCCTCCTGCAGCTCTACCAGAAGACGGTCACACTCCGTCTAATGGGACCAAGGAAACAAACCTCTTGAACAGAGTTGAAACAGAAACTAAAGACGTTTCGGTAAAGATCCGGCGTCACACTTACCGATGCAGCAGAGTCCAGCTCCTTCTGCTTCCTCTCAAACACCACATCGTCCACCTTGTCTTTCTGAAACTCCTTCAGACAGCGGTTCAGCAGCAGCTTGTGAAAGTTCACTGTGTCGTGGGTTTCCTCTTTGCAGGGCACTGTGAGCTGCACATGAACAGTAAGTGGAATGAATTTAGTAGAGAACACAAGTAATAAGTAATGAACTAACTCTTAAGTTAAAGTTTTCTGCGGGTTTAACATTTTTTCAATAGATCAACAAATTAACATGTTCATACCTGGATTAATTTGATCTTAATGACTAATATAGTAAGGTTATGGTTATCAAAATGATGGCAGACAGAAAATGTAATAGTTTCTCTAGAACTCTTCTAAATAGAGTCTATATTGAGAATATGCACGTTAAAAATTGTGTTTTTAAAGGATTATTTGTGACTGATTTCAAGCTCCTTCGTAAATAGTGGGTCGTCTGGTGTAGACACTAGAGGCATCAAAAACAATAGAACTACATCATCACACTGTACTGAATTGTGTTGCTTTTCACAGCATTATTCTGCATCAAGGCAGAGCTGAATAACTGCATAAACATTTAGCAAGTTGCGACTGCATATGAGACACTGTGTGCACACACTTCCAATAGCTGGTTAAAAGATCACTTAATTGCTCCATAATCTTTTTGCATCTGATGAATGTGCCACAGTTTTACGAAAGAGCAATATTATCTCCTTCCCAAATCCAATTTAAACAATAACATTCAAAAAACAAGCCTCTCGTTCCAAAGTCGACACACTTCTCTGCTCAACTAAGCGACCTGCTTACCGCGGCGAGGCAGTGGCAAATTTTCCCGTAGGCCACCGAGAAGTTGGGCTCGTTGATGACCTTTTCGAACACCAGGTCAACGACTCCTTGAGCCGCTCCCGTGTCGATGGTCCAGTCCCACCTGCTTATCACTGGGCGAAGTTTGAGGCGTCAGATTGTTCAGGACACCGCGGACCTTCTTGAACAGGCCTGAGGGGAATAGGCCATAACAGGTTCTTAAACTTGAGGTCATCAAGCACAGAGACCAATCTCTCGCTCCACTTGAAAAACTAATCCGTTGTAAAGCTACTAGTAATACAGAAACTAAATACTCACAATGCTTTTCCAATATTTACAGATATATACACTATTTTTACTGGAATTTCCAATACTTTGAAAAATCTTCAATCACGTAGACTTTATCATTAATTATAAAAATGAGTCTGTATATGTAATTTCTACATGTGCCCACTGCTTTTTGGATTTCAGTTTTTGTATATTTGGTCGTACCTGTGTTTTCTGGGACTCTGGGTCCGTTGGGAGGCTTTCCCTCTTCATGCCTGCTTTCCAGGCATTCTCTGATTTCTTCAGAACGTTGTTGTTCGCAGACAGGGTGATGTTCATAGGCTTTACACAGGAAGAAAGGAAAAACAGTATTATTACTATGACTCAATACTGAACTGCTTAATGTCTTTGTCGCGTTGGCACAGAGCCCATCCTTACCTTGGAGGTCATAGGAAGTGAACTCACTGGAGGGGCATACAGGTTGGTTAAATCCAGAAATTCTATTTCTTCTCCCAATCAATGACAGGGCTTTGTCCACCTGCTGCTCGTACCTGCAGAGAGAGAGAGACCACTCAGTTAGTTTAGGTCCAAAACAAGTTTCTGCAACATGATCTGCTGTTTTTCTCCCACTGACAATCTGGTTTCCTGCCATCCCAACCCCTTCACATCAGACACCATGAGTTGAAGTGAAGACGTGGTCAGCCTCACTCACCCTCTATGTGACAGATCTGGGAGTCCTCGGTGTAACGCTTGGTGGAGATGTAGATATTTGCGCCAGAGTTCTTCTGGATGAAATTCACCACATTTCCCTGCTTGCCGATTAACCGCCCGACAAGTTGCTGGTGCAGGAAGACACGCAGATGAGATGTGACACATCAAAAGGACCATTCATTAATACAAAACAACAAGAACGTAACAAACACCAAGAGCCAAGCCACAATACAGACTCTTCTTAAGAGAAAACAAACTTATTCCCTATAAATTATTAGCATCTAGCAAGTTTAATCTTGAGACAATATATTTCTTAAAAATATCCTGATCCTTTCAGTGAATTCTCAGTCTGCAATTATATTATTATTATTGTATTCCAAAATATGGGAAAGCTTTTTCTTCCAAGTCAAGTTTATTAAGTGTCAGGATATATATGGTTCAAACCGTTGCACAAACGCTGGAAAGAGGAAGTGAACTTGTGTGTTTGGTGTAAAGGGATCATGTCCCAATGAAGAGGTATGACTCACCTCTGGCACCTCGATCTCCCAGATGATGAGCTCAGAGCTCGAGGAGGGCAGCGTGGTTGCTCTGGCTTTCCTTCGTACCATAGTGCAGTCACTGTTCATGAGTCCAAAATATTCACAGATCACTAGCCTGGACACACATACATACCAGACAATAATCAATAACCATCACCTTTACCAGCAATATTCTAATTCACAACAATGTTAATAGTTCAGGTTCAGGTGCACATTACATCCTACACTATTTGTTGCCGACACCCAGCCTTCCGACAAAAACAGCTCCATTAGTGGGCTGCTGTCGTAAAGGAGCAACATTTCTCCTTTATATGTGACTTTATAATAAAGAGTTCTAAAGGAGAAATGTTGCTCCTTTACGACAGCTCCATTAGTGGGCTGCATTTTCACCACTTTCTAATTTTCTGCAAACTTTGGTGACGATTGGAGCATTTTAAAGCCCTCAAAAAGCCAATTCATTTGCCTGAAAAAATTAAATTATAATAAAATATCCGTAGATCTGGAGAAGAACATGGACTCTACTGCTTAGAACAGAACTCACAGTTGATCCTCTCCTTGTGGGATGAACGCAGGTGATCCAATGTAAGAAAAGTACTCGTAAATTAGTTTTGCCGTGAAGCGCTGGTCTACTGACGGTCGTCTGTCGGGGTTTAAGGACGTTGTCAGAGAGAAGATTCTCTGGCAGCTGTTATCTACTAATGGAGCTGTCCTGAAGTAGCATCCTTTCTCCTTTATAGGTGACTTTATTGGCTTTATATCAAATCCAATAAAGAGTTCTAAAGGAGAAATGTTGCTCCTTTAATACAGCTCCATTAGTGGGCTGCTGTCGTAAAGGAGCAACATTTGTCCTTTGTATGTGACTTTATAATAAAGAGTTCTAAAGGAGAAATGTTGCTCCTTTACGACAGCAGCCCACTAATGGCGTAAAGCAGCCCACGCCTATTTATAATTACTCCAGAATACATACATTTTCACCACTTTCTAATTTTCTGCAAACTTTGGTGACGATTGGAGCATGTTAAAGCCCTCAAAAAGCCAATTCATTTGCCTGAAAAAATAAAATTATAATAAAATATCCGTAGATCTGGAGAAGAACATGGACTCTACTGCTTAGAACAGAACTCACAGTTGATCCTCTCCTGGTGGGATGAACGCAGGTGATCCAATGTAAGAAAAGTACTTAATTAGTAATTAGTTTTGCCGTGAAGCGCTGGTCTACTGACGGTCGTCTGTCGGGGTTTAAGGACGTTGTCAGAGAGAAGATTCTCGGGCAGCTGTTATCTACTAATGGAGCTGTCCTGAAGTAGCATCCTTTCTCCTTTATATGTGACTTTATTGGCTTTATATCAAATCCAATAAAGAGTTCTAAAGGAGAAATGTTGCTCCTTTAATACAGCTCCATTAGTGGGCTGCTGTCGTAAAGGAGCAACATTTCTCCTTTTATGTGTGACTTTATAATAAAGAGTTCTAAAGGAGAAATGTTGCCCTTTACGACAGCTCCATTAGTGGGCTGCTGTCGTAAAGGAGCAACATTTGTCCTTTATATGTGACTTTATAATAAAGAGTTCTAAAGGAGAAATGTTGCTCCTTTACGACAGCAGCCCACTAATGGCGTAAAGCAGCCCACGCCCATCTATAATTACTCCAGAATACATACATTTTCACCACTTTCTAATTTTCTGCAAACTTTGGTGACGATTGGAGCATGTTAAAGCCCTCAAAAAGCCCCCTAAAGGGCAGCCCCGGCACCACGATTGGCCGACATGTACAAAATTCGATAGGGACATGTGTCTTTTCATAACAAACAAATAAGTCTCTTGGATAGATATGCTAGACAAAACAGGAAGCCCGCCATTTTGGCTTTAGTGGCCATTTTGACCATTTTTCACATTTTTACTTTGATGTACTTGTCCCAGGGCTTTTATCTGATCAACTTCAAATTAAGATGAGTGTCATCACAACAAGACGGAGATACAAAAATAACCCAAAGATCGATTTTTCGTCACACGGTGTGACCGTGGCGTGGCATCAAAGTTTGATTACACGCCATCAAAACACAAGGTTCTGTATCTCAGACATATTTTGTCCAATGAGTCCAAACTAGACATGTAAGACAAGAGTCCCGGCCTGATGACATCTACACAGAAATCATGACTTAAAATCACAGCGCCCCCTGGTGGCTACAGGAAGAGACATGTTTTATACTTTGATGAACTGCTCCTGGCTGCTTAACAATATACAGCTCAAATGAGCTGAGACAAGTCATTGGACCATGGTCAGAATTGTGACATTTCCTCAAACCGTGTAAACATTGAGGTGCGGTGAAGGTTCATCCTTCGCCAAAGGACACGATGTGTCAATATTTCCTCAGTGTCATAGCGCCACCTACTGATTCACCATGAAACAGGAAGTCCACTCTGCATTATCCAACCGGCTCTCGAACTACTGACCTATGATCACAATCCTGACCTGAACACATCCATATATTAATATTAGTTCAGGGTCATAGCGCCACCTACGTTACGTTACTTTATGTTTCACAAATGTTCTGATACAGGCTGGTATAACCACCATTACTATTGCCACCTTATTTATTTAGCCTGTTATGGAATTTACAGTGAACTAGGGCTACGTTATAGCACTGACAGGCCCGAGCACACGCACGTTGAAGCCTGTTGCGGTCGGTGGAGAGAGCGATCAATGACCAAGCGCACGTCTCCGCGTTGCATGCGTTTTGCGCACTGCGGCAAGGACAAATGCTTCACTTCCTGCGTCCGTCACGCGATGTCGATCCTTGCCTGCTAATTGCCCATTACGGTCCACGCTATCAATTGCACATCACACTGTGAAAATTTTATGTAAATCGAATGATAGTTGTAAAACAAAGCTTACTTCCTGTTGCCAGTAGGTGGCGCCATCGACTAATATATCTGTTCAAGTAGGGGCTCTGATGTAGCATGAGCAATTTTGTGTCAATTGGACAATGTTACAACAACTTAATTTTCACACTGATCAGTAGGTGGCGCTATGACCCTGAACTAATATTACAATTCTGACCATGATCCAATGACTTGACTGAGCTCTTTTGAGCTGTATATTGTAAAGCAGCCAGGAGCAGTTCATCAAAGTATAAAACATGTCACTTCCTGTAGCCACCAGGGGGCGCTGTGATTTTAAGTCATGTGAGATGTCATCAGGCCGGGACTCTTGTCTTACATGTCTAGTTTGGACTCGATTCGACCAAATATGTCAGAGATACAGAACCTTGTGTTTTGATGGCATGTAATCAAACTTTGATGCCACGCCACGGTCACACCGTGTGACGAAAAATCGATCTTTGAGGTAGTTTTCATCTCCATCTTGTTGTGATGACACGCATCTCCATATGAAGTTGATCTGATGAAAGCCCTGGGACAAGTACATCAAAGTACAAATGTGGAAAATGGCCAATATGGCCACTAAAGTCAAAATGGCGGGCTTCCTGTTGCTTTTCCTTAGATGGCGCTGTTGAGCCATTTAATTACTCCAGAATACAATTACTTTTTGGGGTTTTGAATTCCCTGCAAACTTTGGTAACAATTTGAGAATGTCTAGGCCCTGAAAAAGCCCCACCGTCGGTGCTCGGGCCCTAATTAGACAGTTTAGATATGATTATCATCTCCACACACCACTGTTGTAAACAGTTCTCATATTTTTATATAATTATGTTTTCACACAGAGAAGTGGAGAGACTTGATGTGGACTGTTATCAACAGCTCTGTGGGAGATTATCACCTTGAATATTACAGATGAGGTAGAAAGACTTTCTTTCAGTACATTACATTTCATTTAGCTGACGCTTTTATCCAAAGTGACTTACAATATGTGCATTTAACCATGAGGGTACAAACCCAGAGCCCAGTACATCGGTTCTGTCTGAAATCTGTGGTGCTTCCACCTGCTGAACACAGAATAAACTGTAAGAAACAGTCTTTGCTGGAACATACACAACATAAAACATCCTTTTATAGTGAGTTTCTTCTTTTCATTAGATGAAGCACTGCAGCACCTGATGTCCTCAGCATCCACTGTGGCAGCAGCAACATGGTGGAGATCGGCAGCTTCAGGCTGGTCAACATGAGGACGACCTGCACCAGCTTCATCTGCACAACACTGCATGTTTTCCTCCCTTAACTAAAGAGGACCTGCAACTGTTTAGAGTCATTGCTAAGTGTCACGGATAATAGTTAATTTCTATATTCATTATGGTTGGTTAAAAAAATTAACACTTATCAGAACAAAGTAACGAAAAAGTAACGAAAAGTACAAAAGTAACTAAAAGTACAAAAGTAACGAAAAGTACAAAAGTAACGAAAAGTAACGAAAAGTACAAAAGTAACGAAAAGTAACGAAAAGTACAAAAGTAACGAAAAGTACAAAAGTAACGAAAAATACAAAAGTAACTAAAAGTACAAAAGTAACGAAATGTACAAAAGTAACGAAAAAGTAACGAAAAAGTAACAAAAAGTACAAAAGTAACGAAAAGTACAAAAGTTACGTTACTTTACGTTACTTTACTTTTAGTTACTTTTCATTACTTTTGTACTTTTCGTTACTTTGTTACTTTCGTAACTTTTCGTTACTTTCATTAATTTTAGTTACTTTCGGTACTTTTAGTTACTTTCGTACTTTTAAGTTACTTTTGTAATTTTAGTTACTTTTGAGTTACTTTTGTACTTTAAGTTACTGTTTAGTTACTTTTGTATTTTTTGTTACTTTTGAGTTACTTTTATACTTTGAGTTACTTTCGTACTTTTAGTTACTGTTTAGTTACCTTCGTACTTTTAGTTACTTTGTAGTTACTTTTGTACTTTTAGTTACTTTTTAGTTACTTTTGTACTTTTAGTTACTTTTTAGTTACTTTTGTACTTTTAGTTACTTTCGAGTTACTTTCGTACTTTGAATTACTTTTGTACTTTTAGTTACTTTTGTACTTTTAGTTACTTTTTAGTTACTTTCGGTACTTTTAGTTAATTTCGTACTTTTTAGTTACTTTTTAGTTACTTTTGCACTTTTAGTTACTGTTTAGTTACTTTCGTACTTTTAGTTACTTTTTAGTTACTTTTGTACTTTTAGTTACTTTTTAGTTACTTTTGTACTTTTAGTTACTTTTTAGTTACTTTTGTACTTTTCGTTACTTTTGTACTTTTAACTTTTTACTTTGTTACTTTTAGTTTTCTTTGTTTACTTTTACTTTAGTTACTTTTTAGTTACTTCTTACTTTTAGTTACTTTTTAGTTACCTTCGTACTTTTATTACTTTTAGTTACTTTCGTTTTTAGTTACTTTCTACTTTAGTTACTTTTTAGTTACTTTCGTACTTTGTTACTTTTTAGTTACTTTCGTACTTTTAGTTACTTTTAGTTACTTTTTTAGTTACTTTCGTACTTTTAGTTTACTTTTAGTTACTTCGTACTTTTAGTTACTTTTTAGTTACTTTCGTACTTTTAGTTACTTTCGTACTTTTAGTTACTTTTAGTTACTTTCGTACTTTTAGTTACTTTTAGTTACTTTCGTATTTTAGTTACTTTTAGTTACTTTGTACTTTTTAGTTACTTTGTACTTTTAGTTACTTTTTAGTTACTTTCGTACTTTTAGTTACTTTTGTACTTTTCGTTTCTTTTTTTGTTACTTTTTAGTACTTTTAGTTACTTTTCGTTACTTTTAGTTACTTTTTAGTTACTTTTTCGTACTTTTAGTTACTTTTTAGTTACTTTTGTACTTTTAGTTACTTTTTAGTTACTTTGTTACTTTTAGTTACTTTTAGTTACTTTGTACTTTAGTTACTTTTTAGTACTTTTAGTTACTTTTGTACTTTTAGTTACTTTTGTACGTTACTTTTGTACTTTTAGTTACGTATTTTAGTTACTGTTCGTTACTTTTTAGTTACTTTTTAGTTACTTCGTACTTTTAGTACTTTTAGTTTACTTTCGTAATTTTAGTTCGATTTTGTTACTTTTTAGTTACTTTCGTACTTTCATTACTTTTTAGTAACGAAAAGTACAAAAGTAACGAAAAGTACAAAAGTAACGAAAAAGTAACGAAAATTACAAAAGTAACGAAAATTACAAAAGTAACGAAAAAGTACAAAAGTAACGAAAAGTACAAAAGTAACGAAAAAGTAACGAAAATTACAAAAGTAACGAAAAGTACAAAAGTAACGAAAAAGTAACGAAAAGTACAAAAGTAACGAAAAGTACAAAAGTAACAAAAATTAGAAAAGTAACGAAAAAGTAACGAAAAGTACAAAATTAACGAAAAAGTAACGAAAAGTACAAAAGTAACGAAAAGTGCAAAAGTAACGAAAATTACAAAAGTAACGAAAAGTAACGAAAAGTAAACAAAAGTACAAAAGTACAACGAAAGTACAAAAGTAACGAAAAGTCACAAGTAACAAAAGTAACAAAAGTACAAAAGTAACGAAAATACAAAGTACAGAAAGTAACGAAAATTACAAAAGTAACGAAAATGTACAATGTAAGAAAAGTACAAAAGTAACAGAAAAGTAACGAAAATTACAAAAGTAACGAAGTACAAAGTACAAAAGTAACGTAAGTACTAACAAATAACAAAAGTACAAGTAACGAAAAAGTAACTAAAGTACAAAAGTACGAAAAAGTACAAAGTACGAAAATAAGTACAAAAGTAACGACAATTACAAGTACAAAAGTACAAAAACGAAAATTACAAAAGTACAAAAATAAAATAACGAAAAGTTACGAAAAAGTAACGAAAAGTACAAAAGTAACGAAAAGTACAAAAGTACGAAAAAGTAACGAAAAGTACAAAAGTAACGAAATTACAAAAGTAACGAAAAAGTAACGAAAAGTACAAAAGTAACGAAAAGTACAAAAGTAAAGAAGAAAATACAAAAGTAACAAAAGTAACGAAAAGTACAAAAGTAAGAAACAAAGTAACGAAAAGAACAAAAAGTAACGAAAATACAAAAGTAACGAAAAGTACAAAAGTAACAGAAAAGTAACGAAAATTACAAAAGTAACGAAAACAAGTACGAAAAGTACAAAAGTACAAAAAGTACGAAAGTACAAAAGTAACGAAATACAAGTAACGAAGTCAAAAGTACGAAAATTACAAAAGTAACGAAAAATAACAGTACAAAGTAACGAAATTACAGTAACGAAAAGTACAAAAGTAACGATCAAAAGTAACAAAGTACAAAAGTAACGAAAAAGTAACAAAAGTAACGAAAAGTAACGAAAAGTAACGAAAAAGTAACGAAAAGTACAAAAGTAACGAAAAGTAACGAAAAGTACAAAAGTAACGAAAAGTACAAAAGTAACGAAAAAGTAACGAAAAGTACAAAAGTAACGAAAAGTACAAAAGTAACGAAAAAGTAACGAAAAGTACAAAAGTAACGAAAAGTACAAAAGTTACGTTACTTTACGTTACTTTGTTACTTTTCGTTACTTTTCATTACTTTTGTACTTTTAGTAACTTTTCGTTACTTTCATTAATTTTCGTTACTTTCGGTACTTTTTAGTTACTTTTGTAATTTTAGTTACTTTTGAGTTACTTTTGTACTTTTAGTTACTGTTTAGTTACTTTTGTACTTTTAGTTACTTTTGTACTTTTAGTTACTTTTTAGTTACTTTTGTACTTTTAGTTACTTTGAGTTACTTTCGTACTTTTAGTTACTTTCGAGTTACTTTCGTACTATGAGTTACTTTTGTACTTTTAGTTACTTTTGTACTTTTAGTTACTTTTGTAGTAGAAAAATGAACTAAGTAAGGTTGATAAACTATTTTGTATTTGGAAGTAGATTGTTGTAGCCTGGTCTAAAGACTTTTATGACCTGTATCAACAACTACAAACAAACTGTCCAAATGCTTTATGACTTGAGCTGTTTTATGGTCTGAGCTGTTTGTGACTTGAAAACTGCAAGGCCATTTGCCGTCTAAATTACCCATCAGTGTGTCTGTTTATCTCCTTACTTGTGTTTAGATTGTCTCTCTCCCGCGCCTACAGAACCAGTCTGAACTGGTTCTGAGAGACAGCCTTACTCCTCCTATATAAGATGTTTGCATTTGAGTGTCTTGCATCTTCACTCTGAGATTCTTGTGATCCTCTGTGTTGATCCTTTCAGCAGAAAGCCCCTATTAAAATACACGTGGATAACTTTGGTGTTTCCAGCCTCTTGTATCTCCAGATTTCCATCACAATTTTTAGTTACTTTCGTACTTTTTAGTTACTTTCGAGTTACTTTTGTACTTTTCGTTACTTTCATTAATTTGAGTTACTTTCGGTACTTTTAGTTACTTTCGTACTTTTTAGTTACCTTTGTACTTTTTAGTTACTTTTGTACTTTTAGTTACTTTCAGTTACTTTTGTACTTCGAGTTACTTTCGTACTTTGAGTTACATTTGTACTTTTAGTTACTTTTTGTACTTTAAGTTACTTTTTAGTTACTTTTGTACTTTTAGTTACTTTTGTACTTTTTAGTTACTTTCGAGTTACTTTTTAGTTACTTTTTGTACTTTTCGTTACTTTCATTAATTTTAGTTACTTTCGGTACTTTTAGTTACTTTCGTACTTTTAGTTACTTTCGTACTTTTTTGTTACTTTCGTACTTTCGAGTTACTTTCGTACTTTCGAGTTACTTTCGAGTTACTTTCGTACTTTGGAGTTACTTTCGTACTTTGTTACTTTCGTACTTTGGAGTTACTTTCGTACTTTGTTACTTTCGAGTTACTTTCGTACTTTGTTACTTTCGAGTTACTTTCGAGTTACTTTCGTACTTTATTACTTTCGAGTTACTTTCGTACTTTCGAGTTACTTTCGAACTTTTGTACTTTCGTACTTTCGAGTTACTTTTGTACTTTCGAGTTACTTTTGTACTTTCGAGTTACTTTTGTACTTTCGAGTTACTTTTGTACTTTCGAGTTACTTTTGTACTTTCGAGTTACTTTTGTACTTTCGAGTTACTTTCGAGTTACTTTCGTACTTTTGAGTTACTTTTGTACTTTGTTACTTTTGAGTTACCTTTTGTACTTTTGAGTTACTTTTGTACTTTTGGTTACTTTTGAGTTACTTGACGGACGCAGGAAGTGAAGCGTTGTCCTTGCCGCAGTGCGCAAAACGGATGCAACGCGGAGACGTGCGCTTGGTCATTGATCGCTCTCTCCAACAACCGCAACAGGCTTCAACGTGCGTGTGCTCGGGCCCGTCAGTGCTACAACGTAGCCCTAGTTATAATCACTTTGTTACAAAGATGATAAAGCTCAACCAAAAAGAACACATGCATGTGACTGGGGTGTAATGTTTCTAAGTGTCTTCTTAATCAGGGTTCCCACGCTTGCCTTGAAAAAAATGTCCATGCTACCTCCTGATTTTCCAGGTACCATATTAAGTGATGATCTATAGGCCCCTGAAGCTTTCCGCCCCCATCCGCGCCCCCCTCCCCTCACACACACACACACAACCCCCTAGGACACCTGACTACTTACTTGATTTAAAAGATGTGCCAGTCAAGTCTACAACATGGGATCATCCATTTCTATCTACAGTAAAAGCTGTTCACATGTAAAGGGTTTTTATAAACTCATCTTAATTCTGTGCTCAATAGTTTCATTTTATTACTATTTTACACATCATCCAATAAAATTTTCCAGGACAACTGTTTCAATTTCCATGTAAGTGTTCACTTTTGCTCAGTTTCCATGACTTTTCCAAACCTGGAAAATGAAAAAATAAATTCCATGTTTTCCATAGTTTCCAGGTACCGTGGGAACCCTGTTAATTTGTTGGGTCTCAGAGTTTTCAGACCTAACGTCCACACCGGTCTCTCCTCATGTCCTCCTTCATTCACTGTGAACCCAAGAGCAAGATGGGCTTCATCGTACTTTCTTTTCAACTTGGTTTTTGAACAGTCTTGTTTGTCCCTGACCGGCTGCTTCACGTGAACGAGCTCTGATCTCACTGTGTCTCTCTCTGAGCGAGTGAGTGGGGGCGGCGGAGCCCCGGGGCCTGTGTGTGTGTGCGCGCTGTCTGGGAGCGCACATGCAACTTCAAATGTTGAAAAAATACAACTGAAGACGTTTTCATCAGGTCAAAACATTTTAATAAAAAAAAAAGGAAGCAACAACTCACGTAAGAACATCAGTCCCTCAAATTCTCCCATTTCCGTCACATTTCAGTTTCAAACCATCACACACACTCACGCGCGCTCACATAACATGACAGCTACTGCACCTTTGGAACAAAAACATGCAGACTGATTTGCTATTTTTAGTAAACACATCCTAGATTTATACAATCCAGTGTAGCATGATTGGTCTGCTTTAAATTAAAGGAAAAAACTGGTGAGGGTTTTTTTTTGCAAATGTTAGCCCATTATTCACAAACTTTACTGCTAACCACGAGTTTCAACATTTCTGGAGTAGATACTGGATTTCACTCATGAGCTCGTAATTGATCGGTGTCCGAGATTTAAATGAATGAAAATAACCACATTGCCTTAATTTAAATTTAGTAAATGATACAAAAAACATGGTATGAATTGAACCCCATGGCTGACCAAAAAATTTGATTACCTTAAAAATGGTGAGCAGGAAAGCATGATGTACAATTTGTAGTTTAGTCAATGTGCTAAAACATGCAAAACTGCAAAAAATAGAGCTTACAAAGGCCCAACACCGAAGGTTAATCCAGTGTTGAAGCCTTGGACAGCACAGGAGGGATGTGAGCAAAACAAACCGAGAAAAAATTATTATGCGAAGCAACAGTTCATCTCTATTTACAAATAAATCAGAGGCGGAGAAACAGCCATTTCTCCTCTACAAATAAGCATTCACATCCCTGAGTACAGTTTGTTACTCCTATTTAAATTCACTGCTTCGTGATCGGCTATTATCATCAAGTCCTTTCTGTTCGGCTCACGGTTGATCACAATAGTGCAGCACAATATTTTGACCCTACGTCGCCAAAGAGGTTCACGTGGAAGAAACCTCAGCAGCGCTCACATTTTTGCTGCAGTCCAGACACAACACAGTGAAGTGAAGGTCTGGAGAGCTGCAGGGACAAAGAGACCAACCCTCCATCAGTGCCGCGGACATTTAACACCTACGCTCCTTGTGAACAAAGGAGGTTCCAGATTTCGGTGACTTCCTGTTAGCATGGAACCGGCTCTTCTGCTTTCTCCGTCTTCTCCTCCTCTTCCTCCCCATCTTTGTCTTTGTTCTTTTTGTGTTTCTTCTTCTTGTGTTTGTGCTTGTGCTCCTTGGGCTCCTTGGGCTCTGCTTTTTCCTGACTGCCGTGCTTCTTGTGCTTTTTGTGTTTCTTGTGTTTCTTGTGTTTCTTCTTTTTCTTGTCTGCAGTGGTGGTGGTCCCCGAGTCGCTGGGGTTGCTCGGGCTGGCACTTCGGGAGGCTTGGCTGACGGACAGGCTGGGGCTGCTCCTTCCTCTCTCCGGCTCCGAGCCTTCACCTTCGCTGTAGTCAGGGACGAAGGCGGCCTCGTCCGTCTCACGGCCCAGGTCAGAACATAAACGTTGTCTCCTGGGCTCTGGGCCACGACTCTCTTCTCGTCCTCCTCCGCCTCTCCCTTCTGCTGATCTCTCCTCCTTCCCTGTCGCTCCTCTCCCCTCATCCCTGGCTGCAGATCTCCCTTCATCTCTCAACCCTCTTCCCTCCTCCCTCACCATTTTTGATTTGGTTGGTTTGTCAGAATTTGCCTGTGCCACCCTACCACCCTTACCCTCTTCCCTTGGTGCTCTCATTTTCTTCTCCTCCCTCACCGCTCCCCTCCTTTCCTCCCTGACAGACTCCCGGCCTTCGCTCTTGACTGGTTTAGGAGCCTCGGTCTGCCCCTCTCTGCCTCGGCTCCTCTGAGGCACCGGTGAGGGCTCCTTGGGCTCAGTGGCTCCATTTTCCTGCCCTTCTTCATCATCCTCTCGCTCCCATTTGGAGCGAGGAGGAGGCTGAATGAGTGGCTCCTCTCGGGCCAGGCTGGCGGCTGGGCTGACACTGGGGCTGCGGCCTCTGGAGTTCACAGGGCTACTGGGGGGCAGCTCTGCAGGTTTAGAGGATACGCTCTTCTGGTCTTTTTCTGAGCTTCTCTTTGTCTCCTGACTTGACCGAGAGCTGAGGAAATAACAAAAACATTTAAGATGATTGAGGAATGTGATGGGTTGAGTACAAACAATCTTCCTCACAATAACCGAAAGGGCTGGGTACAGTTCCAGTCAGATTCAACGTCAGTCAGATTCACTCCGTTATGATACTGAAAAACTACCTTTTTTTCCCCAACATGAACCTATTTTTTTCCTTTTCCTTTCTTTTTCTATCTTGTACTCAATTATTTCAATTATTAATGAATCGTATTCTCTTGATGAGTTGATTCATTAGATCTATAACATGTCTTTGATGATTCAACTCTTAATATTACAACAGACAAAGACAGGCAGCAAATCTGAGAAGGTGGAACTAGGGATCTTGTGATTGCAAAATAATTTGAATGAT
The DNA here is from genome assembly GCA_006182925.3 of Reinhardtius hippoglossoides. Lineage (NCBI taxonomy): Eukaryota > Metazoa > Chordata > Actinopteri > Pleuronectiformes > Pleuronectidae > Reinhardtius > Reinhardtius hippoglossoides. The sequence continues at coordinate 22,493,329 of CM031671.1, read as the reverse complement.
TAATTAATCAAAATGTGTAAATTCATGTTCTGTCGACTGATTAATTGATTAATTCAGCTCCATTTTTAATACAAGAATCCTTAGATTATAACTGTGGTTGTAACTGTTCCAGAGTAACTGTCTATCACCAAAGGGCTGGGGTGTAATGGTGCACATTTTCAAATAGTTTCTCCTAAACCACATTGCTCTCAGTTGATGACATGAAAATCCCCAAAAATAGCTGTGAAATAAATGAAGAAACGAGTCGCGAGGGAAGTTGATACGCTGGTTCATTTTTTCCGCCTCCACAGCTGATCAAGAACACTGTGAAACTAGGTGTGAATGTGGATTTGTTGGATTTGAAAAGTTAAAGTGATCAGAAACAAGCCTCACATATCCAGTATTGGAAAGCTGCCATCAGAAGCCATTCATTAGCCCTCTCTTTACTCTCTCCACTCTTTAGCCAGTTAACTGGCTCCTTAAGTTTTACTCAAATAACGATACAGCTCAAGATTTTGGGAAATGCACTCAATTTATTTGTCTAAAACTGGAGACATTACAAACTAGTGACAAGACGATCAATGCAACGTTTAAACACTTTACAGTTTTCATTGAGTTTAGATAATAATGGTTTCTAACAACAAACTTTTATTATAGAAAAATAAACTAACGCCAAAGCTACTGTATTTCATAGTAACACTACTCATTTAAACTTTGATTCCATTATCCTGCAGGAAATCTGGTTTGTGACAGAGGGTTCAACTCAAGATCTCAAGAATTCCCCAAAGACAACAAACAAAATGTATCTAAAACATCAAGGCAGCAAACAATGTGATATTAAAAAAAAGAAAAATCAAATGGTCAACAAATAACCTCACCTGGTGGAGCTGCTGTGACCGTCGTCAGAACCTTTCGACTGATCCTGGGTTTGCTCTTCACAACAGACCCTTCGCCATCTTTCCCTGCTGGAGCGACAAGAGGGAGCAGTGATGAGACACAGGTTTAATCAATGCATAATTACATGGCTCAAAACCAAATCAAAGTTATCATCTCGCGTGCACTCATAGTGATTCTAATTACCTTCTTTCTGAGCAGCAGCTGGTTTCTCTCCTGAGGGGACGCTCCTCTCTGTTCTGTCTTTGGACACACTCCTGGGAAATAAGAGAGTATAATTACACATATAACAGCTGTGTTTACAGATCCCACTGAAATAATTTATTAATTTCAAACATGGATATGGATGTTTGTTTGACAAGTAGGCGAACAACATACCTGTCCGATTTAGCAGCTCTTTCTGAACCTTCACTTCTCTCCTTGGAGGACACGCTTGGTTTCTCCTGATGGTCCGTCGGTGTCCTGGTGGTAGTGGATTTTTCACCAATGGTCAGTTTATCCAGACAGACCGACCGCCCTCCTCCACTTCCACCACTGGAGGTCCTTCGTTCTGTCCTCGATGACCTCTCTCTGTCGCTGTCTCTCTCCGCTGTCGCTGCTACTTTCTGTGAGCTCGATCCCGAAACCCTGTCCCTCTCTCTCTCTCTTTCAGAACCCACACCTCTGTCTCTGTCTGATCCAGACACTCTGTCTCGATCTCTGTCTGGTCCTGAGACTCTGTCCTGCTCTCGGTCTGAGCCCGGCAGTCTCTCTCCAGCACTCCCTGGTCTTTCGCGAGAGGTTCTCCTCTCTGCAGATGCAGACAGCTCCTTTCGTCCAGCCCCTTCTGTTGTACTGTTGGATCTGTCACCTTCGGAAACGCTGGAAGAAGCTGATCGCTCTGATGTGGACGACATCTTCTCAGGACCTAATGGTGCTCTGTCTGAGGCAGACGTCTCAGTGCTGCCTTTTCTCCCCAGATCTCTGTTCAACTTGATCCTCCTCTGGGCAAGTGGCATCTGGAATTGGACAAAAATACAAAAAATGAAAAGGTTCAATTAGAAGTCATGGTATTAAGCATTTATGCGCCTTGTAGAAACATTTAATAAATACTTATAACACACTACAATATTGTTCCAAGCAGAGTTTGAATCGATTAGCATTTTTACTTCAACTGCAGCAGGCAGTTAAATTTGACCTGTCACACATTCATATTGAATAAATATAATTTTAAAACAACATAATAGGTCTGTTAGAACTAGACCCACCGGCAGGTCCATTAGAGGTCTGATGGTTCCTCGATCTGCGTCTCCTCGGATCATCTCACGGCTCCCAGGCAGGGGAAGAAGACCGGGTCTGTCTGAAGAGAGTTGGAGTCTGTGGAGTCGGGGGCTGGTGAGACATGTGTGAGTGGGGGAGGACATCGCTGCAACCCCCTAGTCCATCTATCCTCCGCAGCTTTCCAGGAGGAGGTCCCAGTAAAGAGCGGCCCTCCTCCCCCATCCTCCTCCGTCCGTCCACCGGAGAGGGAGGTCGATGGATGAGCGGGAGTCCATGTGGATGGGATATTGGGAGGAGACCACTACCTGGTGGAAGATCTCTTCTTCCCCGAATGTCATGGCTGAGTCGAGGGCCATCGTGAAGAGAAGGATGAGGTAGAGGCAGGGTCTGGGAGGAAAGTGGAGGGGTCTTAAGCAGGGGAGGCCTCACTGTAGAGCTTTTACTCTTTTCCTTTTTGGGGGTAGTTGAGTTGAAATTATCTTCTGGATTTGCTTTAATGGTCTTAACCGGTTTAGCGACAGAGGAGGAGGAGGACGACGACGACTCTTTCTTTTTGATGACCACTGCTTCTGGGGTCTTTTTCTTTACTTTGTCGTTCTTTGCCTTCACAGCCTCTATCTTCACTTTAGGTTTTACTTTCTGAGCCTTCTCTTTCCTGGTCTTATCAGACTGGGTCTTGGATACGGTCTTGTTTGAGGGCTTAGCGGGTGCAGCAGGACTTTTAGAAGTAGGAGCTTTACCGACTCCAGAGCCAGATGCAGGTTTTGAGGAGCTGGGAGGTGTTTTATTGATTGAGGGGATTTCATCCATCGGTTCATCTCTGACAGGAGTAGCATCACCTCTGTCTGCTGAATGGTGTGATGGCTCAGATTCCTCCCCGGGCTTCTTCTTTTTTACTTTCTTTGTTTTAAGGACTTTTGTGCTGGACTTAGTCCCTGATGATGAAGAGGATGGAGGATGGTGAGGGGGAGCTCCTCTCTCTTCTCTACCTCTTCTTCCTCTCCCCTGAGGGGAGTAATCTCTGGGTAACGGAGACATTCGGTCCCTCTCCCTGTCTCTGCTGCCGCGACCTCTGTGATTTAGTGAGGGATGTTGGTTGTCGTAGTCTTTGTAGTATTTGTTGTACCAGTCTGTGTACTCCTTTTCCCATTGTCGATACCTTTCTCTCTCCCAGCGATCATGGCCTCCAGGACTTGGTCCCTTTAGTTCATACGGTGGAAGCTCCCGAGGAGGTGGCTTCCGTCCACCAGGGCTGCGGTTCCGGAAGCCACCAGGGGAGCGAGACCGGGACCTGAAGGGTCCTGGTCCTTCTGCTCCCTCCCAGGGTCCGGCCGGAAGGGAGGAGGAGACCGTGGAGAGCCAGAGCGGCGATACCCATAAGAACGTGAGCGGGAGCGGGACCTTGACCGTGAACGTCCGTAACTGCGTCCATTGTGCCTGGAATAAGGGGAGCGTGGAAAAGACCGCCCATGGGAGCGTGAACGGGAGCGGGATCGACTTGGGGAGTAAGAGTAAGTCCTGGATCTAGATCTTGATCTAGAGCGAGTGTACGGAGAGCGGCTGAATGGAGAACGACTGAATGACCGGGACCTGGGAAAGGAAAGAATGGAGAAGAAAATCAGGAAACCGAGAGAAAGAAATAATCTTAAGTAATGAATTGACTGAATGGCTTGAAGGATTATGCTTATGAACTAAAACCAATTTGGAAATGTCCTCTTAATTAAGTTACCTGGAATAAGATGGTCTTCTTCTCTTTGGTGGATTTCTGTACTTCATAAGCTCTTTGTGGAAGTCTTTAGTAAATTCATCCAGTTTGGATGTAGTTCTGTGAATACAAAGACAAGAACAGTCAAACTTTCACAATTACTTAATCATAATCCCGCTAAGTAGTGTAAATGTGTATCAATCCCAAAATTATTAGCTAGTGTAGCTGTAGGACGACTCAAAACAAAAATAAACTACTCACTTGTCCTGTCGGTGCCTTTGTCTGTAGAATTCTTCCTTAGAGAGGGGGGGCTGAGAGAGGGGGGGTCCAAGGTGGGGTAGAGGGGGCTGGACACCAGGTGGGATCCAGGGAGGGTTGAGCCCCGGTGGTCCAGGGGGATAAATTTGCTGGGGCGGGTAACCGATTGGAGGAGGAGGTAGAAGGCCAGATGTGTAGGGAGGAGGGTAGGGCTGTGGTGGGGGCGGGTACATGGATGGAGATGGGTACACCGGAGGAGCAGGTCCAGGAGGTGGAGCTGTTTGGAGGTGGGCCGGGGGATGGTCTCCTCTACCTCTGAAGGACCTGGTTCAAAGGGAGAGAAACATTCATCGAGAGGCCGACATATTAGAATACAAACATTTAATAGTGCCATAGACGGGGTCTCACCTCTCCCAGTGTCTGCCTCCCCCTCGCTGAGAGTGATGGGGCCGTGACTGGTGACCTAATGGAGCAGAGACACAGTTTAGTTAGCTCCTGAATGTCTTTCCTTCAAGCTCACGAGCCTCCTTAAATGATCTAAATCCAACCTCTTACCTGATGGGTGTGGCGGCCTTGTCGGTGGCGGTAGGCCAACAGAAAAATGGTAGCCCTGCGGAAGAAATCAGGGGAAAAAAATGTAGTTACCTTTCAGAGACGTTACTATTCCAGTTCTCATGGATGTACAGCTGCGTAGTAAGGATGCACTTAAGTAGGTTAATAACTAATAATAGAGCGTAACAGTGAATGCCCACTTTTAGAATGGATCGTGGGATTGTGTAAATAAAACACGTTTTTCTTGAAATGCAGTTGCTATAATAAGGACTTGTGGCTTCTACAGGAGCTTATAACATCGTTTCACAAACTTGTAGTGAGTCTACCTTGGATGGTAAAAATATTATGGCAGATGATCAAATTCAGAAAATTAATTGGATTTTTACTTCTGAAAACAATCTATTGAGCTCTATAATAACCATGAAGATGCATTATTATCAGATCATCCGAGGGGACTCACGTGTGGTCCAATTTCTGGGGTACTTTCTGGGCTTCGTCTCACAGTAGGTTCTGGATCCATTTCACTGAAACGTAAACAAGCAGACACATTGAGGAGTTGCAATGGCCCTTTACTTCAGACATCACATGTTGAGTGGGTGATTCCGTGTAATTGTTCAAACTATAATGGGACTAAACTTACCCAGGTGGGGGTGGTTCGCCCTGGCCGGTAGAGTGCATAGGAGAATGTTGGTCAGCGACAGGTGCAGGAGCTGGTGAAACATCTTGACCTTCGACAGCAGCAGCATGAGGAGGAATAGGAGCAGTCGCAGTCGCAGCAGCAGTAGCAGTCGCAGCAGTAGGAACAGGAGCAGGAGCAGGAGGAGAGGGTGCAGGGGGCTGAACCTGTGTTTGAGGTGCAGCCGTTGGTACGCTGGCAGGGGGTGGGTGAGTGACATTGGCCAGCAGTGGGTCCTGCTGTCTTGAGTGCAGAGGCCTGGACAACTGGAGGCGAGGCGGAGGCAGTGCTGCCTGTTGGACCTGCTTGCGTACGAGTTTGGTGTATCCTGTTTCATTCTTGAAGTTATTCACAGCCTGCATGAAGAAAAACATTTTAGATTTGCATAAAACTTCTGATCAAACAAATATGACATACATCAAAAAGCGTGTGTTTGAATGGGTTACCTGTCGTAGAAATTTGTTGGCGATGAGATTATCAGGTGAAACATCGGATTGTTTGCATGTGAAACAGATGTGCTCCTCTGAGTCCAGTAAGGCCGTCCGGATACCTGGAAACAAACAGTCCTTAGTTCAAAGCGATAGTCCATTTGACTACCAAATGAACACACTGAAACAATGGAACATAGCCCAGGACGGATTTTTATTACTAATCCATGTTACGAGTAAGAACTTACAATCATCACAGTAACTGTTTCCGCAGCAGGGTATAACAACTGCGTCCGTCATCAGGTCGTTGCAGATTGGACACAGGAGTTCGTCAGGGATTGGGTCGGCATCGTCCTCAGATGATGACTGGTCATGTGGAACAAAGGGGGGGCGCTCCTTCTTTCCTTGTGCGTACGCTTCCCTGTATGAACACATTCGTATTTATACATTTAAGGCCTTTGTCATAAGTAAAAAACCACAGAAGACATAAAATGAAAAAGATAAATATGACAATAGTTAATTCTAGTATTAGTTTTCTTGGAGGAGGAGGAGGAGGAGGAGGAGGAGGAAGTAAATAGTGTGTATTTGAGGACATCCTTCACTTACGCATCTATTGCAGGTATTGCATATTCTCCAGTGCTGGTTAACATGGCTCCTTTTGTGCCAGGCTCTGCTTTCACCATGAAACTCTGAGGAATCCCCTTACTTATCCTGACTGGCTTAGGACCCTCCACACTCTTATCCTGGACCTGAAAAGTTAAGAGAATATCATCACTCATTTAAAATCTAACATCACTACAGCGATGTAGTAACAATTAACTTCAGAGAATTAAATGAAATTATACAGGATCCTTACCAACAGCATGGGGCACTGTCGAATGTAATGACCAGCCTTTCCACAACGATAGCAGGTATAGTGAGCGGGTGGAGGTCCAACTGCTTTCTTGGAATAACTACAGAGACAAGTAAATCGTATTCTTTTAACTGTCCACATCTGGTGAATGTTCATGATATAAAATAATACAACTTTGGGCAAATACAAGAGCAAAATGTTTGTGTACTAACTGTATCGGGTCATATTCATGGTTTGACTGTGACATCATGGCTTTGATCTTGTCTTCCTCTGATGCATTTGCGTCAACCAGGTTAGCCGTCTAAAAACACGATAGACACAACAAAAGACAAAAGTAGGACGTCAATAGCACAAAATAAAAACAGGGACAAATCGATTCAACTTAAGAAACATTTCCTTGCAGTTCAGCCGGCATGCGCAGATACGTTACCTTGGCGAGTTGGGCGAGTGACATAGAAGGAGAAGAATCCGTCTGCAGGAGAATCAGAGTACAGATAATAAAGGTGTTAACAGAACATCTAAGCGATACACAGCGGAAGATAAGAGCCCAGATAGTTCCCCACCACATCTGTGTCCAGTCCCTCACGCCATTTAAGTCTTCGCACCAAAATCAAGGTGTTTGTCGAGTAGTCAAAGTCCAGGAGATAATGATTAAGTATATTAGATTGAGCATTTAAACCACTGACTGTCCACAAACCTAGACATGGTTTACTGAACTAAAGAACACGCAGCTCTCTACTGACGGCTTTGTGTTAAAATCTAGAAAAGGTTAACAGACCCGTCTAGAGCTGGGTCTTTTTAGAGTTGCTTGATTAAAACAAAGCTTAATTGAATTTTAAAGATCCTTATCTACAAAAACAATATTTTGAATAAATAGCACGGTTTATATCCATTAAACAACTACTATTTAATTATGTATTTATGCTGAAGTCAAATCCCTTTAAAATCATTTGCAGCTAGTATACAAAAGGCAATTTTATCACAATTAGTAGCAAGATTTACTGTAACCCCAAAAAATCAATATTAAAAATGGATTGGAAATGGTTGGAAATCTTGAGAATTAAGAATTAAAAATAAAGCTGTATTAACATTTAACAAGTAAAGCAAACTTTCATTGCGCCTACGCTGCCATGTATCCAAGTCTAGAGCTGCTTATTTTCTCAGCCTTTAACATCTTACTACAGTAATGTCAAAGAGCATCAAACCTGTCTCTTTGGGCTTCATTAGCAATTCAAAGTTTACACTCCTGTCACATCCCTGCACTGAGAAACTAAAACCCCCCGTTATGTAAGGAGAGGCTGAGTTTCTCAAAGGAATACTTGACATTTTAATCTAAGCAAGCAGTTTTCTTTCGCCAGTAATTTAAGGTTTTTGCACTGGCTTGTCAAAAGAAGTTGTCATGAGAGTTTGAAAACCAGCTTAAGACGGCTTTCTGTAAAAGTAATGAGCTAGCAAAGTGTGGTGTCGAGTGGTTTCAGTAAAAAATGCCAACTCTGTAAAGTGTCAAATATGTGGAGCTGATATGGCACAAATGTTGAGATGTTCATTTTAAATGTCCCAGTTAAGAGTTTAAGAGATGTCAAGTTTTCCTTCAAACTGTTCCCTGAAGCTGTTACACCACGACAGAGAGAAAAGGGATGTCTCTATAATGCAGGTCAGGAGTCGATAAACAACAAGAATGAAGTCTCACACACAAACGATAAAGATTTTTCACCAATAAAACTGCTCTGATTGGTTGTTATAAAATACTGTCTGAAAGTAAATTTTAAAAAGCAGACAAAGTGGGGTCATCCATTATGACTTGCACAGCTCGGAGGAAAGACTGGGTATTGCAGAATGCTGTGGAGGGAACACACAGGGATCTGGTGCAAGCGGTTCTGACACTGAACCGCTGAACAACTTTATTGACAGGTTCTGCAGCTTACAGCTTACAGGACACACTACACCAGTGTACTTCTCACTGCAGCAACCATGGAAGGCCTCCAAAGATTGACAAGATGTTTACTTTACCGATAAAGTGTCAGTGCTTTGTGATCATGTCACAACATTATAGGTCAGTGGCCAAGTCAAAGCAGCTCACTTATTAAAAACTAGCTTCTTGCTGATGCCCCAAACCACAGTTGAAACAACACACTTTGTAGTACCTGCTTTGATTCAAAATAAGACACTGAAGCATCTGAATTAAATTGAAGTATTCAGGATGAAATTTGTGAGCCTTTAAGGTTTAAGGATTGTGTGCAGTCCATACTCAAGAAAGAATAGAACATCTCCATGGTGAAATTGTACAAGACAAAACAATTGACATTGGTAAATGATACTGAACAACAGATCTGGGTATATTAGAGTTTAGCAGGTTAAACGTTCAAAGTGAAAATAAACGGCGAGTTTCACTCACACAACCTTAAAGTTATTAACAATTAATCCCAATCACACTTAGATCCACTGGGTTCTTAAACCACATAAATAAAATATCACAGAAAATAAAAATGACAGGTCAATACAAAAATACCATGTTTTCCTTTTACAAACCCCTTAAAAAATACATTTGACTGGCCTGAAGCAGGGTACAAAACCATTTCAATATGAAATACAGTCATTAACAGTTTAAATTAATTATCACTCAATTAAAAAGTGGCAACAGTTTAACAATTGGCATTGCAGAGCATTCAAAAACAAGAATGGCGAGTCTGTTGTTTCTCTTATCACCCTCGTCTCATTCAGCAAGAATTTAAAACTTTAATCTGCTAATTTCAAAACACAAAACCATTTTCTAAAGAGAGAAACAACAAACTACTTAGGCTGTGGTGACTCCAGGAAACCCTCCCCAAAAAGACATCATAAAACACATAGAGGTTGAGATCTCAACACAAATGCAGCCAACACACGGTCAACAGAAGATACACAGAGCTCGATCATTGTTGACAGAATGTTTGAGACATGTGACTAAAGCCAGAAAGAGGGGGAGAGAGTGAGAGGTGAGAGGAGGAGGAAGACAGAGTGTTGTTTTTGGGTTTGTTTTACATACGGGTCTAGACGGTCCAACCACAGCTGTGTCAGAACGATCTCTGCAAAAACACACAGGACACAAAGAAACCATCAGTTACCAACATTGTGACCGACTGCAGGATCAATTTAACACGTATAATGCTAAAGATCTGTGCTCTTTACTCGAAGGAAACCATAGGAAATCTAATATAAACAAACCAGTGACTTAAAATCATCAGTGACTTTACTGATTAATCATAAAACCAGTAATAACGTTATACATACACAATGAACGTCCTGCCAGCGGGCTTTACTCCACCAAGCGGAGTGCGACGCACAATCACGGAGGAGTGTTTCGGGATGTGGGCTTCATCGTCGGTATATTCTACAAAACAGAAGCATCAAATCGTTAGAAAACACAAACACGACAACCCAACAGAACTGATAGGCCTTTGTTATTTAACAGATGCAAAGTAAATTGGGTTTGCAAAGACATTGTTAAAACTGCCAGAGTAAGAATTTTCTACTTTTTGTTTAATCGTCGGGATTGTGGGTAATATCACGGTCTGTATCATGTCACAATTTCAATGCAAGCTGTGAAATCATGGCACTAGACAAATGAAAAAAATATATATATATAGTTAAATTAGAGAATTTCTCTTGACACGAGTGTCTAGCAATATGGCTCAGGAGATAGTTGGCAGTTACTTTAGACTGAACCTTGTAAAGAGATTAAACAATCAAGAGCATTTAAAGCAGCTACTTGTGTTTATAAGGTTATTCTAGTCCTCTATAAGACAGTAGACTGCGGTTTAGGTGTTTTAATCTGAATTTATCCTCTTGTGGCTCCAGGGAAATTACTTGTTGTTCGACTTAAAGAATGAAACAATCTAAGGGTGCATTAATGAATTATTAACATCATCAAGTTTTTAGGTACCCAACGTATCATTCTAACTGACGATATTAAATTTACAATTACAGATGTCAAAGCAGATAAAATACAGTTTGACAGACTAGAATCGGTTATTAATGGGCACATGTGAATAAAATGGTTTATTCTAGAAAAGAAGTTGCTGATTATGTCTCTGTCTAGTCGTCTAGTTGCTTTAGTCAGTTCAGAACACCCACACAATGAATGGTGAACATTGACGGATCCAGTCACTGCCTTAATGTGGTGAAAGCATACAAGTTTTCTAGTGTTTTATAAGCAAATCCCCCAAAAAATCCCCCTTCCATCATTTACGGGAACCCTCTAAAAAAAAACAATGTCTGACAGATGTGTCACACATGAGTAAAGGCGTCAGCTGACAACTTACCTTCACGAGTCTGCGCATTTGTGATCTGCAGGTCGCAGTCTGTGGCCTTGAGGCGCTCCCGGCCCATAATCTGCTTTTTTAGCTCGTTGAGGGTGATATGCAGCCCATCGAAAGTGACTGTGTTGTAGTCCAGTTTGGAAGAAAACTTATAGTGAACACACGACATTTTCACAGGTCAATTAAGCACAGAGGGGGGGTGAAAAAAAACAAAAACCCACAGGCCTGGTATGAAAACAAACTAAAAACAGCGTCAACACTGAACACAGGAGGCTAAATCAGGTGAGCTCAACGGGTAAAGCCTCTCTAAATTGGCTGGAACACTGTGGACAAAGACAGGAATCATATGAGGGAAAGGGTTCGGCTCGCAGACTGCGACAGAGTCCTTCTCACTGCCAAAGAAAAATGGTGGAGGTGCGAGGCCAGAGCGCCATTAAAGGGCGCCGTGTGCCTCGCCAGTTCTTTCAAGTCCGATAGAACGCAACAAGGGTGCCACCAAATCCAAGAGAGTCCATGTAGCACGGGGTTTAGATTGCGATTTTCTCACGGGGGGATTTAAACGGGGCCCACAAGTCCGTCGTGTATTGTCCTTGAGTGGGAACCCGGTGCAGCTAGCAGCGGGCCTCACCGCCTCGACATCAGTCCTGGGGGTAATGTTGTGCTTCCGAGTGGAGCAGTTTCTTATTTCTTTTTCCAAACCAAACACTACCGAGAAATCACCAGAGTCCGCAAATAGTCCACAGTCTGTGTAAACCGCCGCTCGGCCTCGGAGAGCACGTGTCCCGAAAACCGTGATCTACCGTGCAGATGTCAGAATTTGCGAGTTAGCTAATGCCAAGGCTAACATGCTACACCTCGAGATTAGCTAACGGTCCCTCTGCGCTAACAATGGTGGCTAACTGCTCAACACACTGCTATGCTAACAACGCTAGCCCTAAGTTAGCCGTCGAGTACTCTCACAAAACCCAGCAGCGGCGCGGTCGACACGCGGAGGCTCCTCTTCTGTCCGCGGTCCTCGTTCGCCGAGAAAAGCCTAAAGTTACGTATCCGGTCAATTCTTCGAGTTAAATCCATAAAATCCTCCTCGGCGCTCCGGGCTGCTCGTCTCCTCGCTGTTTCATCAAAATGGCGCAGGACGGAACCGGAAGTGTGTAAGGAGCCAAACCAGGGCCGATGTTATTATTAAGAAATGCAGCGAGAGTGAATATCTTGAATATTGACAAATGCAAACAGAGTATTCAAACTATAATTAAGTGTTTTTTAACATTTAAATATTATTTAGAATTTTGATTTGACCAAACTTAAAGGCTCAGTGTGTAAGATTTATGTGAACAGGATCTATTGGCAAAATATAAAATAACCCTAGTGAGTTTGTTTCATCTAAATTGTCCAAATTGTTTGTTTTCTTTACCTTTATATTTAAATCCTTTATATTTACATCTGGAGCAGGTCCTCTCTACGGAGGCCGCCATTTTTTTTTTTTTACAGCAGCCCAAACTGGACAAACTAAGAGCCTCTTGAGTTGTTATGGCAACTGAAGGTTTGCACAGGTTCTCTGTCATGTTTGGAAGGGGAGGGTGAGGTTAGGGATATTCAGCTGCAACGTGCAACTTCACCACTAGATGTCACTAAATGTTGGTTACCATCTTGTAGTCGTGATAGCGTGGTTACTACATCTTTTCCTTTGGAAATAGGGCAGCGTGGCCGAGCGGTCCAAGGCGCTAACATTCCACATAGACAGACATAGGGTGTATTGGGATATATTTATTAGATGATATGGGGTAGCATGGCTGAGTGGTCCAAGGCGCTGGATCAAGGCTCCAATCTCTCTTAGCAAATGCTAATAAATATAATTTATATCCTTTGTATATATTCACTGACTGGTTGTAAATAGATGTCCTTTTAGTCACATAAAAGGTAGCGTGGCCGAGCGGTCTAAGGCGCTGGATTAAGGCTCCAGTCTCTTCGGAGGCGTGGGTTCAAATCCCACCGCTGCCAAGGTTTTATCATGAATATAAGAATTAGAATATAAGACCAACTTCAACTTTCAACTTGAAATTCTGTCTCACGATTATCAGGGTTTTTGTCATCAATGTGACTGAAAAAGGACCTGAGAATATATGCAGAGGTACTTACAATGCCCCTAATAATAAAGCCTGAACTGTGTACAACCTGTCAATTTGTTTACCATTTCCAAGGGGCATTATCAACAGTTGAAGAACGGACCTACGACTAATTGGAGGAACAAAATGCGTGACACCGACACACATGGAAACGTGGTTTTCGGATCTTTCAGGACGGATGTTAATACCAGGACTGAACAGGGTCAGAGTGACAGAAAAAAATGTAAATCGAACACAATGTGCTTCTGTTGTGAACATCAGCCACATAACAACACATTCTGACTTAGCAAATGCAAAGTATACACTACTATTCTATAAATATTATTCATATCCGATATATGTCCACTGACTTTTTGTAAAAAGACATCTTTCCCCACAGATGTAGGGTAGTGTGGCTGAGTGGTCCAAGGCGCTGGATGAAGGCTCCAATCTCTCTTAGCAAATGCTAATGAATATAATTTATATCCTTTGTATATATTCACTGACTCGTTGTAGATAGATGTCTTTTTAATCACACAGAAGGTAGCGTGGCCGAGCGGTCTAAGGCGCTGGATTAAGGCTCCAGTCTCTTCGGAGGCGTGGGTTCAAATCCCACCGCTGCCAAGGTTTTATCATGAAGAGATCTAATACAAGACCAAAGTACTTCAACTTGAAATTCTGTCTCACGATTATCAGGGTATTTGTCATCAATGTGACTGAATAAGGACCTGAGAATATATGCAGAGGTACTTACAATGCCCCTAATAATAAATACTTTGCAATCCAAAGCCTGAACTGTGTACAACCTGTCAATTTGTTTACCATTTCCAAGGGGCATTATCAACAGTTGAAGAACGGACCTACGACTAATTGGAGGAACAAAATGTGTGACACCGACACACATAGCAACGTGGTTTTCGGATCTTTCAGGACGGATGTTAATACCAGGACTGAACAGGGTCAGAGTGACAAAAAATGTAAATCGACCACAATGTGCTTCTGTTGTGAACATCAGCCACATAACAACACATTCTGACTTAGCAAATGCAAAGTATACACTACTATTCTATAAATATAATTCATATCCTATATATGTCCACTGACTTTTTGTAAAAAGACATCTTTCCCCACAGATGTAGGGTAGCGTGGCCGAGCGGTCCAAGGCGCTGGATTAAGGCTCCAGTCTCTTAGGTTTTATCATGAAAAGATTTGGATAACAAATACTTCAACTTGAAATACTGTCCCACAAATATCAGGTGACATTGTTATAACAGTAAAAAGAGCAGAGAGTGAATGAGTGAAAATACCCCTGATACTGTCGTCTGTCTGCTCTTCCTAAATTGCTAAGGTTGCAAATCATTTGTCAACTGGTTCAGGTTGGTCTGAAATTGCCTTGGGGATAGTTGCGGTTAAAGGGTTTGAAGGTGCAGGTTTGCAAACATGGAGTCTGCATGGAGGACTCATAAGTGAAGGGGTGGTTGGAAGTACCATGATGGGTTGTACAGTTGATGGAACCACAGTTGAAAATGGGAGGGTGTTGTCCAAAAACATTTTTGCATCATCTGCTAAGAAAATCACAATTGAGTAAAAATGCAGTAATTCAGATCAATTGACCTTTCAAATATTTCATATTTTTCACTGGATGGAATATGCACAGCATAGCCAACATTTATCCTAAATTTGTAAGTCATACAATGCGTCTGTTCAATATTACAGTAAATTGGATTAACACTCCACATAGACTGGGTGTATTGGGATATATTTATTAGATGATATGGGGTAGCATGGCTGAGTGGTGCAAGGCGCTGGATCAAGTCTCCAATCTCTCTTAGCAAATGCTAATAAATATAATTTATATCCTTTGTATATATTCAATGACTGGTTGTAATTAGATGTCTTTTTAGTCAGATATAAGGTAGCGTGGCCGAGCGGTCTAAGGCGCTGGATTAAGGCTCCAGTCTCTTCGGAGGCGTGGGTTCAAATCCCACCTCTGCCAAGGTATTATCATGAAGAGTATTGTATTAGAATACAAGACCAAATTCCTTCAATTTGAAATTCTGTCTCACGATTATCAGGGTTTTTGTCATCAGTGTGACTGAAAAAGGACCTGAGAATATATGCAGTGGTACTTACAATGCCCCTAATAATAAATACTTTGCAATCCAAAGCCTGAACTGTGTACAGCCTGTCAATTTGTTTACCATTTCCAAGGGGCATTATCAACAGTTGAAGAACGGACCTACGACTAATCGGAGGAACAAAATGTGTGACACCGACACACATAGCAACGTGGTTTTCGGATCTTTCAGGACGGATGTTAATACCAGGACTGAACAGGGTCAGAGTGACAGATAAAAATGTAAATCGAACACAATGTGCTTCTGTTGTGAACATCAGCCACATAACAACACATTCTGACTTAGCAAATGCAAAGTATACACTACTATTCTATAAATATAATTCATATCCTATATATGTCCACTGACTTTTTGTAAAAAGACATTTTTCCCCACAGATGTAGGGTAGTGTGGCCGAGCGGTCCAAGGCGCTGGATTAAGGCTCCAGTCTCTTAGGTTTTATCATGAAAAGATTTTGAATAAAAAATACTTCAACTTGAAATACTGTCCTACAAATATCAGGTGACATTGTTATAAAAGTAAAAAGAGCAGAGAGTGAATGAGTGAAAATACCCCTGATACTGTCGTCTGTCTGCTCTTCCTAAATTGCTAAGGTTGCAAATCATCTGTTAACTGGTTCAGGTTGGTCTGAAATTGCCTTGGAGATAGTTGCGGTTAAAGGGTTTGAAGGTGCAGGTTTGCAAACATGGAGTCTGCATGGAGGACTCATAAGTGAAGGGGTGGTTGGAAGTACCATGATGGGTTGTACAGTTGATGGAACCACAGTTGAAAATGGGATGGTGTTGTCCAAAAACATTTTTGCATCATCTGCTAAGAAAATCACAATTGAGTAAAAATGCAGTAATTCAGATCAATTGACCTTTCAAATATTTCATATTTTTCACTGGATGGAGTATGCACAGCATAGCCAACATTTATCCTAAATTTGCAAGTCATACAATGCGTCTGTTCAATATTACAGTAAATTGGATTAACACTCCACATAGACTGGGTGTATTGGGATATATTTATTAGATGATATGGGGTAGCATGGCTGAGTGGTCCAAGGCGCTGGATCAAGGCTCCAATCTCTCTTAGCAAATGCTAATAAATATAATTTATATCATTTGTATATATTCACTGACTGGTTGTAAATAGATGTCTTTTTCATCATATATAAGGTAGCGTGGCCGAGCGGTCTAAGGCGCTGGATTAAGGCTCCAGTCTCTTCGGAGGCGTGGGTTCAAATCCCACCGCTGCCAAGGTTTTATCATGAAGAGATCTAATTCAAGACCAAAATCCTTCAACTTGAAATTCTGTCTCACGATTATCAGGGTTTCTGTCATCAATGGGACTGAAAAAGGACCTGAGAATATATGCAGAGGTACTTACAATGCCCTTAATAATAAATACTTTGCAATCCAAAGCCTGAACTGTATACAACCTGTCAATTTGTTTACCATTTCCAAGGGGCATTATCAACAGTTGAAGAACGGACCTACGACTAATTGGAGGAACAAAATGTGTGACACCGACACACATAGCAACGTGGTTTTCGGATCTTTCAGGACGGATGTTAATACCAGTGTTGTATCTTTGGAGCAGAGTTGATGAAGCTGATGATGATGAAGGAATCTTCGCGGACACCGTTCCTGCTTGTATAACAAAGTTTATTACACAGAAGTTACAGGTCGGGACGGGTACCTAGGTTTACCCGGAGACGTTCTCAGCCAATTCAGAAGTCTGTCTTGCTGGTGTCGGACAAGCGTTCATATAGAGAAGTTGTTTACGCCCAAGATGAGAGATAAAATAACGTCACACATAGGGGGGCTCTGAGTAAAAACATGCTTCGTACATAAAGATGGAAACCCACCCATCTAACAGGTCAAAGAGCATTCTCAGAGAGAGAGAGATAACAATCAACACCTGGAGATAAGAGTTAGGAAGTCTGAGAATCCAGACTCGAGGGGCTCCAGCTTTAAACCTGTCATTATGTTTTACACCTATGTTAAGACAAGTCCGGAGACCAGGGCCCCCTAACTTAAACATGTCACGACGATATATGTTAGCTATGTTAGCTGAATATACCAGGACTGAACAGAGTGACAGAAAAAAAAGTAAATCGACCACAATGTGCTTCTGTTGTGAAAATCAGTCACATAACAACACATTCTGACTTAGCAGATGCAAAGTATACACTAGTATTCTATAAATATAATTCATATCCTATATATGTCCACTGACTTTTTGTAAAAAGACATCTTTTCTCATAGATGTAGGGTAGTGTGGCCGAGCGGTCTAAGGCGCTGGATTAAGGCTCCAGTCTCTTCGGAGGCGTGGGTTCAAATCCCACCACTGCCAGGCTTTTACAATGAAGAGATCCACTATAAGAACAAAGGTCGTTCTGATATAAATCATGTGATCAAGTATGTCAACATCCTTTGAACAATGGACATTGTAAATGTAAGTGAAAAAAGAGTTTGAAAATCGTAGGCACTGGATTTTCTGACCTGTGAGTTTGAACCCCTCCTCTTCCTTTTTTTTTATAATAACTGAAATGATAACAGTGAGCACAACACAAAACCTTGAGATCATGAAACAGAGAACCCATTTTACCCCCCCCCCTTTACACTCTGTCCTATCAATAAAGACCTAATATCTAAAAATATCTTTCATCGGAATAGTATCTAAACACAGACCCAATTAAAAGCATTTCTCAAATCCAAACTGGTTTGGTGTGTCCGTAGCTTATGCTTCAGATAATGTTCCCATCAAAAATGAGAACAGGAGAAAATGTGATGTCACTGACTGTATGATTGTTGTTACAACACCGGCTGGATTAAGTGTTTCTGAATAAAACACCCAACAGTCTCTGGAGCAGCAGCTCTGTTGATGAGGAGGTTTGTCCAGACTTGATGACAGGAAGGCTGTGGTGACACAGATAACCACTCTTTACTCCTCTGGGGAGCAGCAAAGCATCATGGACACGTCAAACCACGAGGCAGATGGGCTACAACAGCAAAAGACTACAGCGGGTTCTACTCCTGTCAAACGGTTAAAGACTAGAAAACGTATCCTGATCGGATGAATCATGATTTCTCCCGAGGCACATAGTTCAGAATGTGGTGTCGACAGTCCCGGGTGGTGTTGCTGGTGTAATGGACCGGTGAATATTTTTTCATTCAATCATCCTTTGAATGCCACAGTCGGAGTTTAGTTTTGTTGCTCAATTTGTCCCCTCAATTTACCATTTTCTGATTGTTTCTTGCATTTATCAAATAATTGCAGAAATCTGTCTGACTGTGGCTCCCACAGCTCGAGTTGGCTTGTGTATTGTTAGGGGCCCGGGGAAATGCAGTGTTAAATTTGGACACATGATACACTCTATTTAAATTTTCTTTGAGACTTTGCATAAACAGGTGAACGGCTCTTTGTGCAGCAGCGGGGGAGCAGCTTCAGGATTCTGTGGAGCGAGTCCAGCAGCGGGTCTTTATTTGCCGCGGCTCGGTTACTGCGGGTCACTGTTACCGTTTCAGGAAGAAAAGCTGCAAGCTGCGTCACCACAGGCCAAACAAACGGGCAGCTGTAGAACGGGCAGTGCACTCGTCATGATGATGCACCATGACCTCCCCAGTCGCCAGATCTGAATCCAACAGACAATGTTCGCCTGAATGATGCTGCTGCCATGGCAACACATCAGGTTTCTCGGTCCGCCTGCTGTCTGCTGCCATCGTCACTAATACAGCTTGCTCATGCATGTTCACACACACACTAAGGCAGTTCAGGGGAGTCCATTATTTTTTGGAAAGTGTTTGTGCCTCTTTTTATATGTTTCTACTTGGCGCAGACGTTTTCTCCTGCCCCCTGTTCCCTGCGCACGCCGACACCGGAGAGGAGCGCTGTACGACACAACAGGAAAACAACACGACACCTGGAACGACACTTGTCTCCTTCTGAAGCACATTTTGAGAGATTCTGTTGATTATTCAGCTTTATTCGATGTAAACAGAGACTCGATGGCACAACCACAGGGGAACGACCTTCTGCATGCTTCAGATGCTCACGCAAAAAAAACACAATGGCACGCGAACACAGTGAGAGACGGATAGAGAGAGTTTTAATGCATTAAATGGGCTTTCGATTCTGTGCCTCGGTCCACAAAAGCAGGACAGGAACAGGACAGTTACGTCACTCCCATGTGCGTGTGTTCATTTTCAGTGTATTCTTAATTTCCTGGTTGCTGCTCCTCTCTGTCTCTCTCTGTGTGACCCTGTCTCACACACACATACTTGTTTTACAATGCACACTCGTTCGCGCTCTCTACAGATGTAGAAACTGTAATATCGAAGCAAAAAAACATAGAAAGAGCACATGTGTGGATTTCTAGGAAACTTGGTGAAAGGATGCGGAATGGGTCAGCGAAGAATCAATGGAATTTGGGGCAGATCCAGGATTTTTTTGAATTTTCTTTAACATTGCGAGATAGGATAAAAAAAAAAATCATTTTTATGGATCTTGATTTTTTAAATTTTAATCAGGCACATTTAGGGGACTGATATCTATGAGTGTGTGAAATTTGGTGCAGCTCGAGGCAGCTGTTGGTTCTTGGCGGAGGTTTGTGATTTACGGAGTCCCATTCTAGTCTAATAGTCATTCTCTGACTCCAGAATCGCAATCATAAGAATTTGCTGAATTCATTTATTTTATAAAATGATAAACTGACTCTCGTTGGAGTTTTGCCCTCTTGACAAAACAAATAATTCAGAGATGTCACGTTGGGCTCTGGGAAAAGATGTTTCAACAGTTCTTTGACATTTTGTAGACCAAACAATAAATCAAGAAATCAACAGACTAGTCGACGCACCCTCTACTTCGATATCCAAAGTCTTTCCTCTTGCTTTACCTAAGAGGTGAGGATTTCCTCAAAGTCAATGTTCTCCCCTCATTTAAGTTGTGTTTCATCACTGTACACGTCCCTCCTGCAGTCAATGTCCGCTCACACAGGCGTGGTCCTTCTGTTGGCAGCACAGTTTCCAGGCAGCATCTCCGTGTTGTTGTGAGCAGCGGCATGGTTCAAATCCTCCACAGCCATGTCAACCTTTCCGTCTTTGAGCGGCGAGGTTAGCGTGTAGAGCATGAATTCTGAGTCCCCTGTCGCTGGTGTTGGCAAACCTGCCATGCCGGCGACTTTGGATTCGGCAGAGAGGGACGGCTCTCGCTCTTGCGCCAAGGACGCTCTGAAGGACTGCATGGTCAAGTCCGCTGCGCTGTGGTTGCTCCTGTAGCTACATCGGCGGGAGCGGTTCTGGTAGAAGCGGTGGCGGTAGTAAGACGAGCTGCGGGTGAGGGGCGGCTTTATGAGGGAAGGCCGGCCTTTCGTGCGCAGCTGCCGGTGTTTCTCTATGAACACGTGCACGGCCAGGACGCCCACCATCTCGGCCAGCACGAAGGACAGAGCGCCAAAGTAAAACGACCAGCCGTACGAGTAGCTCTTCTTGTTGTCGCTCTGGCTGGGGTCACCTGAGTTGGCCGATATGTACACGATGATGCCGATGATGTTACTGAGACCTGGAAGAGTTCAGAGGGAGTCACATCACTACAATTCAAAGACAGACAATAAGAAAATACACACAGTGAAATAAAACAAGACAAATTCTCCCCCTGCTAAAAAAATGGTGTCACGAATTTAAAAAAACCCTCAGAGATCAGATGTTCACACATCATCCTGGTTCATACAGATGTGTCAGACAAAGAGGCTGATGCAAAACAACAAGGTGCTATTAATCCATAGGAGCGTGCTATGGGTATGCTATAGGTCAAAGGTCAACTATTAGTTTGAAATGCTAAGGGAACAGTGGTCTTCGGCGGAATCCCTGGTTTTGTCAACACACCCTCTCCTCCTAAAGTCTTTGTTGCTCACAAATACAACCAAAGCGATGACGTCTTATCAGATGATGAACATAACGCAAGAATGGATGCTTTGTTATGAGCGTTTGTTTCTGACCTGCAGAGACAAAGAGTATACCCGCGCTGAGGATAACGTTGTAGCGCGACTTGTAGAACTCACTGGCAGCTACACACACGCCTCCGAGAAATAACAATCCCACGCTGAGGATGGGGAAGAGGCTGGACGCTCGGACGGCTCCTGGAGAGGAGAGGAGAGGAGAGGAGAGGAGAGAGGATAATGAAATGAGGTCCGTTCAAGTTGTTTTATACCATGGCCGCTGTAAACTCTGAATTCTGATGTGTGGATTAATTTGTAGTGACCGGACAGTTTAACTGGAAACCTATGATCACAGTGTTTGCTTGCTTTTCTTAATATTTGCACCACTTTTAAAGACGGCAGCAGCTTGGAGCCAGACTCAACAACCAAAAAATTATGAATAGCTTCTAAGTGAGAATCATGTTAATGTAATTTCAAATATGTATATTTGGTCAAGTCACCAAGTATTTTTGTTAAATTCAAAATAACAATAGGAAGCAATGACAGATTACCACATCTTGCAAAGAGGGCATGTGCCCAGGGTCCTGATGGGGTCTATGGCCTATGCGCTATATATATATTTTTTAAATATTGAAATATTGTGATTTTGAAAATGTTGAATGATGAATAGTTCAGATTTTTTGTAAATCAGTAGATTAAATCTTTAATTAATGAATACATTATAAAACTGTATTTGACTGACGCGGTCCGTTCCTGCAAATATCCAGGAATGAAAATGAACTCAGCAACAGGATGACGCAGCGACAACCGAACATGCCGTCGCTCACAGGCATTGAATCAGAACCTGTCCGGGGGTTTGAACTCCGATGACTTGACTGCAGGTTTGCGTGGTTGCATGTGGCTCTGTACAAGATTTAAGTTTGAAGGTTGCCCCGAGGCCACATGAAGGGCACATATTTGCGTGTGTGGGGTAGGGGTCTAACAGATCTCCAAGCTGTTGTGTGCATGTTGTTACCCACGTAGTAAATACTCTGCAGCATCCTGCTCGTAGTCTGCGTCTTCAGCAAAGTGATCAATGTCTGCGCAGACGCCCCGAAATGTCCCTGCAGAAAATGCAAACAAATCAAATTACATTAGATTATAATATATATATATATATATATATTACATTACATTACAACACATATATATGTATAAATAACATTATTTCACTATTCATGTAAAGGTTCTGATGTATTTTAATGTTGATTTTCCTTCGGTCAGCACTGGTGTTTGCCTGCTCTGTGTAACCTTTGGCCCTGTGGTGGCCACACACAGGGGTTTATTGATGAATATGTTCCTATGTGCAGCGCCAATTGAACAGTATTGATGATCTGACTCAGTCGCCACGGTTACCGCAACATGACTAATTCAGCCGTTACAACTCGGCCACAGTGAACGGGTCAGAGAGAGCAAGCACAGGGACTGACGAAGCACTTCACTGTTTTGCAAGTTATTGTGACAACAGATGAGGTCACGTGTGAAACCAGGAGCTGTGGATCATTCCTCAGCATCTGCAGCTTTGTGTCATTATTATCATTTAGTTGTCGCATGACAATGATCCAGCTCCACGGTAACAGTAATTCCTCCACATGTCAAGATTAAATCTTTTGTCTGTCCACTTTTGTTCTTATTTTTTATCTACATCTCTATCTTTGTTAAATCTGTTGGTCACTATTTATTGTTTAATCACTTAAAAAAAGATCTATCTGTTTTTTTTTTTATGTGTGTATCTGTACCTGACTGTATTTATATTTGAACATTTTTACTTCATCCCTGGAAGAGGAGATATTGTATCTCAATTGGACCTTCTGGTTTAAATAAAGGATGAATGAATAACCTTCTAATAAAGATATGAAATGAAAAGTACAAAACCAACCAGACGTATAAAAAAGCTGATGAAATCAACACTGATCGTCTGGTAATTGTTTACGCCAGATGATGCACGGGCAGCATTTAGCTTCCCACTTCCCTGCCTGTCTGCCTGAAGCTGGCTTTTTGTGATGCAAACTGATGGACACACACACACACGCCCACGCACACGTACGTTTGTTCAGCTATCTAGTGAGGACACTCATTGGCATAATGCATTCCCTAGCCCCTTCCCCGAACCCTAACCATCCAAACTAAATGCCTAACCCTTAACCTAACCTAACCCTCATTCTAACCCTAACCGTAAAAACCAAGTCTTAACCTCCAAACATTCCATGAAAGGGGGTCTAAAGTGAGGACCGGCCAAAATGTCCTCACTTCGCTGGTTGTAAACTCAAACTGGTCCTCACAAAGATAGCTGTACAAGAGCACACACACACAGCGTTTGGGGGCATCGATGTCCTCTGCATGTTTTGATACCTCTCCATTAAACCATTTTGGAGCTGACAGACAGAGGAAGAGGTTGAGTGGAACAGAGGGATGAAAAGGAAGTGAATGAGGCAGAAATGAAAGAAGAGCTGAACAGTTCAGAGAATTAGCAAAGCTAAAAAAACAGGGGATGTGGGTGAGAGAGAGGGGCTATTAAAAAGCAATGAATAATTCAAAATGTCATCACATATACGGAACGTAAACAGCTCTCTCTCCCTCCCACCCAAGATGCACCTTCATAATTTTGTCATCAAAAATATAAAGCTCAAATGTGGGATGTGTTGATCGAGAATAGTTTTTCTCAATTCATTGCTCATCAATCCAATTTTCCCCTGAGCATAAAGAGTTACAAATAAAAAATATGGTCACAAATCAGTTTTAACTCCCACTTTTGGCTGAAAGTTTTAGATCAACTCTCAGTGGCATTTCTTTTACCATTTGAGTTCATCTGGGATTGTACCTGTAAAATCAGTCTGGGGATGTTGGGGGTGAAATGTAACTAAATACATTTACTCAAGTATTGTTCTTACAATTTTGAGCTACTTTAATTATATGAGTATTTCCATACTTTATACGTGGTATTTCATACCATTTCATCGTTTGCAATATAAGATAATGTAGCCTACATGTCTATATTGGATGAAAATATTGTGTTTAACTTGACCACATGTATTAAAAAAAATGCAAAAAGGCTTTTTTCTTCTAATCAATGTAGTAAATATTGTAGTTTTGTTCAGTTTACACATCTATTGCACTTCCGTCCTGCAGAGGGATCCCTCCCATGTGGCTCTCTGAGGTGTCCGTGGCTTTTCCCTGTTAACAGGATTTGCTTTGGTAGTTTTTCCCGACTCTTGTTGAGATAACAGAGGATGTCGCACCTTGTTAAACCCGATGAGACACAATTTGTGAATATGGGCTATACAAGTAAAATTTGATTGATTGATTTTTTAAATATGACCTGTTGCTATTTCTAATATATATTATATGTATATCCCAAATCTACAAATTAAATGAAAGTAATGCAGTGATGTAATTGTGACAGTGGCTGTTTTTCTGCATCAAAACGTGGAAACTTTCAGGACATTTTGCAAATAATGATTACATGTGGCCTACTTGTGTATATTTACTTACTTCAGGGTACTTAAGTATTATTTACTTTCCATTTGTATTGCATGTTCATCAATTACTTTTATTGATGTCGATTTTCTGACTGACACCGAGTCCATTTCACCCCATTGTGAAACTAATAAAGGATGAACTCATCTTATTATGTATTTGTCTCTAATGATCTGAATGGTTGCAGTAAATAACTTTTTCCTATATAGTGTTGCAACATCCTAAACTTGATGTGGTCATAGAAACACAAGGGGGTGTTCTCCCATATTTAAATATATCACTTCTAATATTTTACATTAGGATTACAGCGTATAGTTAAGCCTACTACTTTATCAGCCACTATGAAGACATGAAGTTATATTCCTCTCTTGTGTAGATGAAGGGTCTATTGTGCCCATGAGACTTTTGTGTCTTTATTAATATGAAGTATTTCATTATCTTTTGATTTATCTTCCTCTTAGATACATGACATTAATATTGATATGATATAACCTGGCTAGTATCTCTCCTGAAGGAACAGTGTGTATCTACCCTCAGTGCAGCAGGTCCTCCACAGGCCGGAGTGCGTCAGAACCTCCTCGTTCTTGCGGACGGTCTCGTTTTCGTTCTGGCTCTTGGAGCGACACATCCCGCGGGAGTAGAGCCAGTAGTCCGTGCCCACTGCGATGGTCATGAGGCTGAAGGCGCAGAAAGCCCCCGCCGTGGTCATCAGCATCATCATACCCCGGTTACACAGCCTCATGGCGGACAGAGTCCTCCAGAGCAGCGGGGCTCAGAAACTGCTGCAAACTTTCCCCCGGTGTCTTAACTCTGCTGCAGCTGAAGCGAACTCTGTGCACATCTTCTGCAACATGCGCTAAACTGGCACGAAGTGGAAAACTGTGCGGGTTGCGTTACGGGTCAGTTTACCCTTGGAGCTCCGTGCGTAAAGGCGCAGAGCTGCTGGCATGTCTCCATGTGAGGATCGGTGGAAGTGGCTGATGGGTGAAAAATCACAGAGGAAAAACATCAGAGAGGAAAAACATGAGAGAGGAAACGACCCGAGGAGCGAAAAGTGGAGAAAAGCATCCCGCAAAAACTAAAAGTTTAGAGACAACAGAGAACAAACAGCAGCTGCGCTCCTCTTCACACCATCGAGTTCAATGTGGATCAACTCTGACTGACAGCAGCTGAGGGATGATCCCGCCCTGTGTGTGTGTGTGTGTGTGTGTGTGTGTGTGTGTGTGTGTGTGTGTGTGTGTGTGTGTGTGTGTGTGTGGTGTGTGTGTGTGTGTGTGTGTGTGTGTGTGTGTGTGTGTGTGTGTGTGTGTGTGTGTGTGTGTGTGTGTGTGTGTGTGTGTGTGTGTGTGTGGCCTACAGCTGGATCAGTGTTGTCCACCAGTTCATCAGCAGCACAGTAGTTTCAATGTTCACTGAAGTGACCAGAAAAACAGAAACACCTGAAGATTAGACTAAACAGACACAAACAGGCAAGAGTGAAATAAGTATTCAAAAATGTTTACACAAGTAAAAGATGCTAAATGATATTTCGGGAAATAAAATGTTACTTAAAAGTCAACAAGTTACACTAAAACTGATCAATAATAATAACTGACCCAGTGTAGGCCATGAGCACGGGCATATAACCAAGTTGTGTTGGCAGGCTGGTTGTGGTTGGTTGCTTGGTTGGTTGAATGATTAGTCGGTTGGTTGATTAGTTGGTTGTTTGATTGGTTGGCGTTGTTGGATAGTTGGTGAATTAGTTCTTTGATTAGTTGGTTGACTTGCTTGTGGACGGTTAACTTTCTTTAACAATGTGAGATGAGGAGTTTTCTGACATTTCCCTAATTTGCCCAGTGAATAATTCATGAATCTTGATGAAAAATATCTTAGAACATTCAGGGGACAGATATCTATGAATGTGTGAATGTATTTGGTGGAGTTTGATTAAATATATGGACATTTTGGGGCCTTGGTGGAGATGTATGCTCTGAGGGATTTCGATGCCATATTTGGATTTTCATATTTCAATATTTCTAATCAAATTACATTTTTGTAGCTATATATAACAAAGTAGATCAGTGAATCTCCTGATTTTTCATTAGATCTCAGTTGTAGAAGTGCAATATTGCCCTCTAAATTGGTATTTTTTTATATTGGATGTATTTATTGGTAAAATATAAAATAACTTACATCCATTAATATTAAAATGATTATTTCTGAGGAGCTTTGTGGCTGATATCCCTCCTGTTTATTCATTGCATGTTCTTCATATTAATATCCTCATCAGGATTACATCCACCAGCAAATACGAAAGGAGAGTGAGGCCCCTGCATCTGAATGAAAAAAAGGAATGAGATTTTTAAATATTTAAGGCTTTGAATATAAAGTGGGTAAGCATGTGTGAAGAAGCAAAAGCAATCAAAATAAAAAATATGGCTGCCTGTTATTAAAAAAAAATCACATGAAGTTGCTATGAAGAGCAAAACTACCAGAGAAGACAGTATTATATATTGGACCTTTTATTCTATTTACATTTATTTAATAATATAGGAAGATCTGTTATAAATTGAACCATCATTAGTTCATTTATTAGTTAGTGAAGTGATTCATTGGCTACTGTTCAGTGGATGGTTTGAATAAATTCTCATGTAAAAAACATACAAACATCTTTTTTGCAACTATAACACCTTCATTTGAATAATTTGAATAAACGGACAATGCCAAGTTATCACTTTGGGCTCAGGGTAATTGTGATGGTTTTACAAGGCAAAAAATATTTATTGATTTACTAAGCTAAAAAAAAAAAAAAAGGTGAAGATTAATCCATGATGAAAATAATCTTTAGTTGCTTGTGTAAAATAGGTGAAATGAGTCCAACCTCATTTTACAACCATAAAAGCCTCTTTACACATTCATGCATGAGTCATAATAATCAAATGTTATCCTACTAATATATCTTTCTTTCTCACTGTTGATTATCTAGACAACTGCTCTTTCAATCGACTTCAAACTTGGTGGTTGTGTCGACTGAGCACTTTTTTGGATGAGCAGTTGTGGAGAAAATCCTCCATTAACCTTAAACTGGACTTGCTGTTACTATAGTTACCATGTTTTTATCCTCTGAATTGAGTGAGGCAACCATTTGAGATGGTCACTGATGACATCATCAGAGGTTGACGAGAACACAGCTCACTTTTTATTGCTCAAAGTACTTTTAATAGTACATTTTCCTGATGATACTTACACTTAGGCAACTTAGGGATACTTTCCCATTTTTCACGACTTTTACTTATATTAAAGCTTTTTTAAAGTATGGTATAAGTACCTTTAAATGATCTGTGTGTGTATATATATATATATATATCAAAATACATACTGTATATAACCCTTGAAAGTAAGAAACAGGAGCCAGAGTTACTGAAATGGTATCATGATAATTCATTTTAATGTTGGTGTTATACAGGAGGTGTTTCTCACGCGCAGGTAAAGACGGCGCATGCAACACATGAATTCGGTCCTGTCACACTGTTTCTTCGGTTTGCTTTATAAAAGTTGCCCTCATCATCCTCCTGTTCTTCTTCTCCTCCTGCCTTTTGCATAGTAAACACTTTATTCTCCCCTCTTTTCCCCTTCCCCCTCTCGTTTTACTGATCTCATTTCCCAGTTCCTTCTCTCTAAAACTATACCCATGTGAATGCCAGCTGGAGAAAGGTGGGGAGTAGAGAAGGACAACGAAAGAAGGAGAGATCAAATGAAGAGGTATGGGGAAGGAGAAGAGGAAGAGGAGCAGAAATAAAATGGGAAACAAAGTTTTTTAAAAAATGACAGCAAGGGACACTGGCAGGGGTGAAGAGCAGAGACGAAGGGGGGGTGTGGCTGTGATGAGGAAGAGTAGCGAAGTGTGTCATAACATGAAATCCACTTCTAGCTCTACATCCCGTTCCTATTTACAACTTACACGGAAACACAAGTCATACAGAATTATTACATCTAATTTATATGTTCATTTCACAAGCAAACTCGTTCAGCCGCGCACATTTCCACATTATTAGACACGGCATACACAGCATTCGGAACGGAAACTAAAACTTGAGTTTGAGTGTGGATATTCCAAAACTGACTTGCATCGATAAAATTCAAGACGCCAGGAGTTTCTCCCCCCCCCCCGCCCCCGTGGTGTCATTAAAACGCAAATCTTAAAGAACTACGGTACCAACAGATATGGCATGCATAGAGGAGCTGCACCACAAAGACTGTATAGGCCTACACAGCACTGACCCACTGTATACACAGTGCCATAGAGAAAGGAGAAAGAGTTTAAGCAAGAGACATTTTAAAATATTTTTTTGTTGTTTTTTTTTTGCATCAATTTGGAAGACGAGACGTGCTTAAGATTAAGTTCAGGACCAACTTAGACACAAGGTTATAAATTAGGTCCCTGTTCTTCGCACACGGAAAAAACATTAAGGTTTTTCTTTTGGGATCTTTGAAAGTCAGAGAACCTCCCAGCTGATGCACCAACAGACTTGTTCTGCATGATGCTCCAAAGGGTTCCCACACTTTGACTTAAATGAGACAAGTAAACACCATTGAAATGCAAGAACTTCGCTTAATTGAAGACTCTTAATTTAAGATAGATAGATCTGTACATCAGCCCTGGCGACCTGTCCAGGCTGCCTCTCGCCCAGTGTCAGCAGGGATTGGCTCCAGCTCCCCCTCAAACGTTAACCAGTATCGACAATGGATGGACCCACTAACAAGAGGCTTTACCTCTGTTGGGCATATTTTGCAGCTTCGGCCACTAGGGGTCTTTCAATTAAAACAATAATAAAAGACCTATAGTTTGAGGACATCGTGAAGCAGCATGGGATCATGGGAATTGTCTTCACCACGACTGCCGATATAAATCTACCTGAGTTGAGTCAGGCACAAAATCATGTTCTGATGTGTTAAGTTGAATTCACATTGCGCAGCAAAGGGCAATGAATAATCGAGATCCATTACGAGTGACCAAGACAAAGTGCTAACGTGCTAGCAGCGCGTTTTTCCTTCATTATACGTCGTAAACCCCGAAAGTTATACGCGCAAAGGGGATATGACTCTATTCGGAAAAATCCTGATTCCTCCCAACATTGTTGGAAACATTTAGGATAACGTACGTACACAAATTAACAAAAGAATATAAGGACTGGGTGTTTTTAGACGTTTTATCAAAGAACTGTTACATCTCCCAACTCAGCTACCTCACGCAAACCGCCGGCACAAAGATGAACCAGTCAATCCTGAAACCGCTTTCAAAGAACCAAACTAGCTGGATGAGAATGAACTGGATCAATTTAGCCGGATTAGCCACATTTGAAGAACAGGGCCTTTGGACTTTTGATAATTCAAAAACCTTCCTTCCCTCCAAACTGCAGCCTGCAAAGACACGTGTGTGTGTTTGTGAGCACACACACGACATATTGATCATGGAATGTTCATGACGCAACTTTTACAGGCTGAAGAGAGGGAAATCAAGTAAACAAAGACGCGCTGCTGTGGATCGATAGCGCACATACACACAGTTACACATTCACTGGGACTGCTGCTCGTCAGCCACTGTATCGACGCGTTCACCACGAGGTCCCATGGATACTACACAAGTGTTCAGGTATTTGACCACTATTACCATGTGGTGGACGAGGTCAGTCCCACTGCGAACAACCAGCGGATAGAAACATTGAATTCTTCTGCTTGTTGAAGTGATTATGTAGCCAGTGTGGTTGTGAAAGGTTATTGCCCAGTTTAGATGCTGCTGTGTGTTGAGTTTTGTGTGTGTGTGTGTGTGTGTGTGTGTGTATGTTTGAGGGGGTTTGAGTCCAGCCGGGGCCGATGAGATGCTTGACGACTCTTCGGTGAAATGTAACTGGGCTGCACGGATCGGAGAAAAGTCTCGTCTGGGCTGCGTCTAACCAGCAGGAACTCGTCAGACTTGTATAACAAATTCGGGGTTGGTGTAAGAGAAGCCCTGAAACTCGTTCTGGTCCAGGTTCATGATGAAGAGCTTGTCCGTGGGCGTCAGCTCCACCGCCATCTTGGTGAACTCCTTGTCGAAGTTGCCGACGTCGGAGCGAGATTTCTGCCGTGGAGAGAAGAGAGGGGGGGGGGGGACGACGATGAGTTAGAAATACGGTTCTAGAGAATTTGTGCAGCGTTTAAGGACGAGGTTGACAACGAGCAGGAAGGACAAGTGACGTGGAAGCACAAAGATGAAGAATAGAGGAGGAAGCGAGGGAGGTTGAGTGTTTCAGCAGACAAAGACATATTTCTGGTCGTCGGCAGAGGTGGACAAAGTCAGTATTTTGTAAAACACAAGTCTCAAGTCTGTCCAACGTCCGAAGGTTTGTGTTTCAAAGCCTAAACAAATTGTTATAACCCTTTCCTCAAACTAAATATATTCACATGTAGTCAAAGTCCAGCTAAAAACGGCTTTATAAATGCAGCATTTTTTCACATTCAACTTATTCCTTTAATGGTGAAAGTTAAGTTAAATTTAAAATGTTATAATTAACGTAAAAAATATTGGTGAGTGCAGCTTTAATCTTTGGAATTAGGGGAGGAAATCAAGTTATTCTGAAGAATCAGGAAATCACAAACAGTAAGTATGAATACTGAATACTTTCATATTTTTACTTATATTCATGGGGCAGATATTTTACTTGTAATGGAGTATATTTATAGTGGTATTGATACTTCCACCAGTGGTCATGAGTCAAAGTCTTTTGGGTTTGTGAAGTGTCAGTCCAGTCAGTCCACACCTCTGATCATCTGTTAATGGAGGCACCACAATAAGTCGAGACTCGGCAAAACACACTGATTCCAAACAAGACTGCAGGTTGACAAAGAACAAACACACCCGGCCGACAACCCCAGCGACAGTCACAAAAATCAAAAATGGAAGAGACCCACCCGAAACATATCAACAGCACAGATGCAGAAAGATCCGAGACGAACTTCTGAAGCCAGAGAGAGGAAAACGTTCCGGTACAGAACAGACGAGGGTCGATATAAAAACAGACCAGCTGCACACCAGACCACAACCGGAAAGGAGTTCACACAGGGAAGTGAAGCAGTGAGCCCCAGGCAAGACACATGAATCACACACATCACACACATCACACAAAGCGTTTGGTTTCCTACCTCCTCCTTCTGTCTCATCACAGGGGCTTCAGGCTGAAACGAGGAGGTGCTGCAAACTTCCCCAGCTCTACCACTGGTCCCAGTACTCACCACTAACTCAGCTCAGTTTTGTGTATGAGGCATGTGTGTGTATAAGTTAGATTAGTGATATAATAATAACAACAATGATGAACTGTATTCGTATAGCAAATATATGATATGAGAGTGGAATCAATTTTCTCATCGAACTCTCGACGAGCAACCAAATAAATGTACGTAAATGCAGTTTCTTTATTTTGGGTGTAGCAGCAGTAACAAAGCGGACACAGCACATGTAGTCTGGTAGGCACCAGTGAGTATATTATCATTTTCCAGTCATACAGGACAATTACACAATCCACAGAAGCATCTCTCTCATCCAGAACAAGTTATCCAAACATCTCTCCGATATATAGAACACAGTATATATTTTTATTCTGTTATATCTCTCGTTTTGCCATCATTGATTCATCATCATCATCATCATCATCATCATCAAAATAAGCGCTCACTTCCTTCGTCTGGCAGAATCGTCTTTATACAACAGAAATCTTTGACGTCCACATGCTACCGCCGCCCCCTTTTGATACGAGCTCAAACAACACGATTTGACACATCACTACCTTGCATCGTTACACAGTTACAAAAAAAGGAAAATACAACCTGACTCACAATGAAACACTCGTCTTCTCAGACAATTCATTTCATGTATGAAAATGATTCTCCAAGGGTATTGTATTGTTTGAGAACACATACTAGCTATAATGCATATTCTAATACTCTAATAATTATACATGTACTGCAAAATGGCACAAGATGGCTGCCCTTCGTCACAGTTGTTGAGGACAATCTTTTATTCTCACACCACCTTCAGATTCCCTATGGTTTGGCACTTTTGGACATCCTGTTTCTAGGAGCTAACAACCTATCAGCTCTACACGTCCCTACGGGGCGCCGTCATATGTAAAATTCTCCAAAAACGGTTGTTCACAAGCTGAGAGATATGCCGTCTGTCATTAAAAACACAGTGTTATGTGGTGAAGGTTTTCAGCAATGGATCAGTAGAAAAGTAATGAGCCTTCTGTCAAATATCTCTAACTAGACGCACACTTGCACTCTTGTACGTAGAAATACTGAGACCCTTCGACTGGTTGAAAATGAAATCAGCAAGAATTTCCAGATAAGCTCACCACAACACTGACGGATGGTCCAAAAGACAAAAAAAAATAAAGTTGACGTCAGGAAACTGGTTCTCAAACGATCACAGGCAAAGCAACTGGTCAGTTTTCACTTACACTGTAGGAATATGTGGTCATAGCACACTCATCAATATTACTGATAGGTCGTCGGTGTCGATATGCAGTTACAGGGAGGGTGACACAGAGACGGGGCAGGTTGGGGTCGGCCCGAGGTCGGACTCCCGACCTGAACCTGCTGTTCTGAGCAGCCGGGGGCGAGCAACACTTCTGCACTAGAGACAGATACACAGCCGGAGCTGATATGAGAGCAGCAGTGTAACATGACGACGTGTTTAACCAACCAAAACAAGACTAGTCTCCTACTGGCAACTTCACACATGGATATCTGACCATTTCTCCTGATTGTTAGCATTGAGCACCTGTCTGCACTTCCATCCGAACATGGTTTAAGGAATAGTTTGGCATTTTGGAGGAATGATTTGATTTCTTTCTTAGATTTACGATGATTGTATTGATCACACTCTGTAAAGAGCTGAAGTCAGGACAGAGTTAACCTAGCTTTGCATACAACACTTTAAAACAGGGGAAACTGCGAACTGGTTCTCGGAAAGTTTACGAATCAGGATGTTTTACCATCTATGGGTAATTTCTGCACAAGAACAAATGTAGAAACGACTATAGCATCCAAACGCAGAGATAATTTAATCGAATTTCGGGAAAATCTGCAAAAATATACGCAAACTAGCATCCGCCGCTGTTGAACGAATGGAAGTTGGCTCGTCAAGTTGGAGCCCCACCTCTCGCCCAATGTCAGCTGGGATTGGCTCCAGCGCCCACTATACCCCTCAAAGGATAAGAGTTGTAGATGATGGATGGACAAACAAACGAGAAGCACAAACTGGCAAGCATATTTTGGAGCGCTAAGTTTTCCTGGGCCTGTTCCTGTTATGCTAAACTAAGATAACCAGTCCCAGACTCTAGCTCCGTACTTAACGCTCCAAAGTGAGACTGATATCAACCTATTCATCTCACTTTGGTACAGGACAGCAAATAAGTGTAGTTCACAAAATGCCAAACTATGTCTTCAAGGTTTCCCCCTGATGAATGCAGCCTGGATATGAATTTATGCAGATTTTCTTTCACATTTATTCTATGTTTTGTGTGTGTTTCTGAGGTGTAGGGGATTACTAGTGCAGCTCAGAGAGATGTGGCATGGTCACTGGGTTGAGTGAGGGTACTCAGGGTTAACAAATGAGAAGCCTTGGAATTCTTCCTGGTCCAGGTTGGCTATAAGCTCCTGATCTGGGGGGGTCAGCTCTGGGGGGTGGCGCGTGAAAAAGCGATCAAAGTTCTCTGCGTCACGCCCACACTGCCGTGGAGAGGAGAGGAGAGAGAGAGAGAGAGAGAGAGAGAGAGAGAGAGAGAGAGAGAGAGAGGAGAGAGAGAGAGAGAGACAGAGATGGAGAGAGAGATGCGGGGGGGATGGAGTGAGTTCGATGAGGGATGGTGAGAAAAAAAGGACAACAACAAACGACAAAGAGAAAAAAGAGAAATACAACTAAAACATGGCATTAACCAATCAAATCGCTCACAGCCGAGACTGTGGATTTCCATTGGTCCATATGTGAGCCAGTGATATCTCAGCTTCATCATTGGTGACTACGCTCACAAATCTCAGCTCTGATTTTGTTAGAGTAGTGACCAATGGCAGGTGATGGTTGGGTTCGGGGGATGAGCAAGCTAAACGTTCCTAGGACTTACCTTGAAAGTTCCACTAAGTGCATTGAGTGTAAAATCTTTAGGGTAATCAGTGAAGTTCTGGTCATATATGTCAGGTATGTGTGTGTGTGTGTATATAATATACTCACAGCTTTAGGTTTGAAAGGCGGCTGGACCTCTTTATTCTCCAGTTTTTCCCAGTCTATATAACGGAAGAAGGCGTGCTCCTTGATGTCTCTCTCGCCCTCTGGACCACAGCCCAGACGCTTACCTGGGTGTTTGGTCATCAGCTAAAATCACACACAGACACTATACGAGAGTTTGGACGAGGACGTGTGTGTGTGGGTGTGTTAGTGTGTGTGTTGTGAGCTTCTGCTTTTCATATTTCAGATAGTGCCTAATAAAGATTTGTTTTCCATGTAATTATTTAGTGCTGTACAATGTACAATAATTATGTTGTGTGCGATGATTTCTTTTGACTCCGTGTTAATTTTCATCCTATTCATTTTTAGGATTACATCTATCCAGGGACCACAGATGAATAAGAGCCTTACAGATGTAATATTCAACAATTCTTCATCAAAATGTCTAAAAACAATGAGACCTATGTTGATATATTTTGTTGATTTGTGTACTTACATAATCCAAAATGATTCCAACAATTTTCAAACTCAACCCCCGATTGTATTCAGTGGGAGTGGGTTTAGATTGGACCTGTGTGCTATTCGAGTGTGTGCCCTCACCCCCTTGCAGATGGCAACAGCTTCTTTGGACATGGATTTGGGGTAAGAGACGTGATGCTCCATGATCGACTGAAACAACTCATCCTCGTCCTCCCCGTCAAAAGGCGGCTGGAGGAGCACAAACATTACATGTAATTTTCAGGTGCTGGTGTTTCCTTAAAATAAGTAAACGGTGCGTACAAACCTGTCCAGCGAGCATTTCATACAGCAGCACTCCGAAGGCCCACCAGTCCACAGACTTCCCATAAGGCTGATAGGCTATGATCTACAAGGCACAATGATAAACTCCTTAGTCTCAATCACAAGCGAAATGATAAGAATGACAACCAGTCATGTGCCAGGCAACATTTAGACATATAAACAAACCTCTGGAGCAATGTAGTCTGGTGTTCCACAGAACGTCTTCGTGGTCACTCCGTCCAACATGTTCTCTTTGCACATGCCAAAGTCGGCGATCTTTATATGTCCCTCAGAGTCCAGCATCACGTTGTCCAGCTTCAGATCCCTGAAAACACACGCGTACAAATACACACAGGGGATTTAAACGGACTCACTTCACTGAAATGGTACCGGTACCGGCACCGGCAGACCGACGCTGACTCACCGGTACACGATGCCTTTGGAGTGAAGGAAGAAGAGTCCGATGGCGATCTCTGCAGCATAAAACCTGAGATACAGACAAACAGCACTTTGGAAATATACTGACATGGATCTCATGTGTGCTGTAAAATACAAATGTTTTATCAAGACGAGGGATTCAACACTTGTTAGACCTCAATGATACACAATAAGTTTTGTTGAGTAACACTGAATGTGAACCCATTTTATTGTTAACAAGGGTCTTTAAACACTACGTGTTCAACTAACTTATTAATGGATTCCTGCAGGTTTTAACCAAACAGCTCCTGCCCATGTTATCAGCTGAAGGAGGCTTTGTTTTCAAAGAGGATGTGCTACTGGTCAGGGAGTAACCCATTCAATGTTGGTGCAGATCCAGATAAGGGGGCGGTGCCATGTATTTTTCTTCACTTTCTTTAACATTGCAAGAAACAACATTTTTTGTTGTTTTCTTTTTTACATCTTCACAGATTTTGCAGGGTATAATTAATGCACTTTGATGGGGAAACAAAAATCTGACATATATCTATGAGTGTGTGCAATTGGGAACGGTTTGATTGAATTTAAGGCGACTGTCGTGTTCTACTGAGTGCTACTCTAGTTTGATCAGCTTTTATCTAAAGTAGCAGCGAGAAGAAATAAACAAGGAGCACAAAAAACTCTGAGCACAGTCGGAAATAAAATACTTTTCCATTGTTATGATCACATAAAACGTCTTATTATTCATCTCCTCCCTGTGTGTGTACTCACACAGCATGAGGCTCCTTGAACTTGCCGACCTGTTGGATCTGGTACATGAGGTCTCCTCCATTTATATACTCCATCACAAAATACAATCGGTCCTAGGATACAAAGAAGAAGGTGTGAGGAAGGAGAGGAGAGTAAAGATCAGGGATAAATGTTTCTGCATGAAGGGTTCTACCATGGTCTGGAAACAAGAGTGCAGCTGAGTGAGGAAAGGTGGTTTCCCCGCCAGAGCGAGGACTCTCTTCTCCACCATGGTGCACTCCACGTCATCGTCCTGGATCACCACATCCTTCTTCAGGATCTTGATGGCGTACAACTCGTCCGTACCCTTCCTTTCAGCCAGCATCACCTGGCGATGTGAATGAAGAGTGCAGAAATCAACATCAGGGGGAATTTCATGTCTTTAGCAGCCGTTTGTTCGAATTTTCCATCACGAAGCGTCACCTTGCCGAAGCTGCCTTTTCCCAGAACCATGATGAAGTTGAAGTCTGAGAGCTTGACACGGTCCTGATTGCCATTGCTGTCGTACTTGTACATCGAGGAGGAGGAGGACGAGTCTGTGGGCTTCCCTGGACCAACCCTGGCTCTCTGCGGAGAGAGGGAATTAAAAGGCAGGGAACGAACATAAAAGGGATTATATTACAAAAAAAAACACAAGGGCAGCAGAAATAAAACCAATCCTCATTTTAGGTCTCTGACCCTGTTCAGACCTGGTATTAACATCCATCCTGAGAGATGTGATCACAAGTGGACAGCGTTAAGTTCTTTCTCTCACATGTTCCCCTGTTACCGCCATAGATTTAATTAATTCTGTTGGAAGCGCTTGTGAGTGTGTGTGAGTGTGTGCGTGTGCGTGTGGGCGCACGAGAGAGAGAAAGAGAGCGAGGAGGGGCTGAGCTTTGCTATGGAGAAGGATTTTACAGATTTTAGAAGAGTGAATCTGTGGTGGGTCAGAGGACGTCAGAGGACGTCAGCGGAGTAGGCAGTATCTTCATGTCCCAGACCCCCTTCTAATGTGGTCTGAGTGATCGGATCTCAGGATGCATTGAACACAGGTTTTAGTGCGTTCACACCTGAACTCACTAGTTAATACCAGGTCTGAACTAGATCAGTTACTGTGGGTCTCACCTCAAACTTTTGTCGAAGCTCCTCGTTGCCTTCCTCTCCCTCGGGCTGAACAGGAACATTAAAGTATTCTCCTTCCTCTTGTGACAGCAGCTTAAACCTGAACCCCAGAACAGAAACAGAGCAAACTTTAAATTTCAACACTTTCCTAATTCTCCTCCATCTCTCCCTTCTTCAACCTGACGTCTTACCATCCATCTACCCCTTGTTTTTGTAGTTCTGAGATCCCAAAGGACAGGGCTCCCATGAAGTCGTTCCTGCTGGTCAAATCCCAGTCCCAGATCTCCACCGACAGACGGCGGTCCTTGTCGCTTTCTTTTAGGTTGCTAAGAAACGAGAGGAAAAGAGGAGGGACAGTCAGATGAAAGAGCTTGAAAACAGATTTTTTTAAAATGATAATTTGATTTTAAAGCTTCATCCTTCACATCTCTCTTTATTTATTCTGGCAAAAGCCTCCACATTTGACATTTTTTCATGCCTGTACATTTCCCAGTAGTCACAATATTCTAGAACAGCCTGAATATCAACAAGCAAGAGCAGGGAACAGAATGAGGACAGGGTCACTGGCACGAGCTCCAGTTCGCTGCGTGCTTACGTGACAGAAAATGAGGCCAAGAGAAAAGCTTCAAACCAAAACAGGTTATATTCAAACTGAGGCAAAAATCTAAGTTCATGAGTCGTGTGAAGCCTCAAAACTAAAGCAGAATATCAGTGCAGAAGGAGTGAAGTCTCACAAAGTGAAGCTCTCGTTCCAGGTGGGGTTGAGGCAACATTTGATGGTCTTGGTCTTCTGCTTGCTCTCGCTCTTGGGGTCTGGGATCAGTTTGAGTTTGACGTAAGGGTCTGACAGGCCGTTGGGGTCCATGGGCACCAGGTTCCTAGCCTCTTTGACTGTGTGGGGGGGGAGGAAGGTCAAAGACAAGGATAAAAATAAGTGGCAGAAGAAGAAGAAGAAAAAAACATCACAGTGGAGTTTGTCCTTCGCAGAGGACGGCAGGAGGTGAAGTCTCTGCCCTAAATAACTACATTTGACAACACTTAACGACAGTTTAGTTTATCTTCCATAATCAATCCTAAAGCTGTCTGAGAGAGAGAGAGAGCCTGCTAGCACGTGGATGCACCTCCCAGTGGTGATTTGGGTCAATCGTTGGATCATTGATTGACTAATGGACTTTCCAGTTTTACTCTTAGGCTGATAAAGAGCTTCGGGAGGTGTTCTCTTGCTCTCTCGCTGTGTGTGTGCGAGAGGGGGAAAAAAGCGCGTGTAAAAGAGGCGAACAGAGAGAGAGAGAGAGAGAGAGAGAGAACTCACTGCTGACGGTGAGCGTGTCCTCAGTGATCTGGGCAGAGATTTGGATGCGTCCTCTCCTCTCGGTGTGATCTGTCCCACACAAACTCGGGACGTTGGCCACACACCGCTTGTGGATGTTCATCATACAGTCTTAACACAGACACACGAAAACGCACAAGTCAAATTCAGAAACAAATTGCAAGTTTGCCTTAAAATCTGTACGGAACATGCTCTGAGTTCTACATCACCAGACTAAAGGGCCTCCACTTTAATAAAGCTGGGGGACTCAGAAGCCAAATGTATTACTGACCTGTGGTTGTATGCCTCTGCCAAGCAGGGCCGTTTCCGTCTACCTACATTTTCTCCAGATTCATGTAAGGTCACCATGACCTTTGACCTTTGACCACCCAAATCGAATCAGATTCTCTTTAGGCATTCTTAGGATAATGTGTCCAGGAGGCAAAAAAGGGTTTTGCAAGGTCACTGTGACCTTGACCTTTAAACCTCAATCACTAAAATCTAACTTGTTCATCTATGAAACCAAGTGAATGTATTTAAAGACATTTCTTTAAGGTATTACTGAGCCACCATGTTCCAAGGCGAAAAAAAAGGAGGTCACAGCAACCTTGACCTTTGACCTTGGACCACCAACATCGGATCAGAACATCCTTAAGTGTGACTGATCATTTGTACCAAATTTGAAGAAATTCCTTCAAGGTGTTCTTGAGATAAACAGTTCAAAAGAAAGGGAAGCATGAAGCATGAAGCCTCAGCCACTGTTTGACACTGTTGTGGGGGAATAAAAAGATTTAGTGAGAAATGAAGCAGCCTGAGCGGAGAAGATTTTAAAGTCACAGAAATACTGTGACTCTCACCTCCTATAGTGTAACACAGTGCTGTGTCATCGTATTCATTAAAGCCCCCCCCCCGCCTGCCACATCTTTCAAACTCCATAACCTCACTTTGTAACACAGGCTTTCCTTAAGCCGACAGAAACCCCTGATGATATGACTCGGCTAATTTCTTTTCCAGACTTCAAAGAAGTCTCTGCAGAGCCGCGGGAGACATTACACTGCTTTCAAAGGCTGAGCGGTACTTTCCCAACGCCAGGAAACAGATCTTTATGTGTATAACTGCTGGAGCGACTACAGGAAAATCAAGATCTGTAGACAAGAGGGAGCGCAAACCACTAAATGCATCCCAGATGAGGAGTGTTGACTTCAGGGAGTGATCTTTAAAATCAATGATCGGGATAATCGGTGGAAAACCGATGAGAATTCACTCGCCAGAATAGATTTTATATTTTTTTGAAGACATTGAGCTGCTGATGGAGCCAGAGGTCAGTGAGCCACCTCTCCATCGCAATGCTGCAGAACCTGACACCACCCATACCTTTTATTTATATATCACTTCTCTTCACAATGTTAGAAAGTGCTTTACAGGAAGAAAACTGTAAAATATAAAACAATGGAACATGAGCAGATAGAATTATATACATAAATAAGTAGGATTAGTCAGCGTTAATAAGAGCTAATGTGAATCGTAGGCAAAAGTGTTAATAAATCAATAGTTTTAACAAGGGATTTAAAAGAAGCTGCAGAATTTGTCTGTTTAAGTATAATAGGGAGCAAATTCAATAATGGGGGGGGGGGGGCTCTGACAATAAAGGCTGGGTCACCCTGAGACCATGGAGTCACCAGCAGGGCGCCATCCGAGGATCTTAGTGGTCGACACGGGAGATAGCAGGTCAATAAATCTGAAAGGTTTTTGGGTGCAAGGCCATTTAAGGCATTGACAGCAATAGAATTTCAAAATCAATACGACATTTAACAGGGAGCCAGCGTAGGGAGGCGAGCACACGGGTGATATGGTCATTTCAATTTGTGCCAGTGATGAGCCGGGCAGCAGCACTTAGCCTCTATGGAGAGTAAAGTGCATCAAATCAAGGCGAGAGGATATGAAAGCAACTTTTTGCAAATCAGCAAGTGACGAAAAAGCCAGACTTAAGCTTGACTTCAGTACAGTACTGTGCTTGAGTGGGAAAAGTAATTTGCTTTCCAAAAGACAGCAACAGATACATGCAGCTGTTATTTATCAGGTAGTGTGATACAAATTGAAAAAAAATCTAAATCTAATCGATATTTGATGTGACAGAGGTTTTTCTTTATAACAGCATAAATTCGAAGATACCAAATCACATGCAGGTTTGACTGGTTGTCCCACTGTGTAAAGTTCTTCATGAGGTTGATGTAAAGCTGCAGAAAAAGAATTCAGGCCCAATCAGACGCCTTCCGGATGGTTGCGTGACGGATAAGAACTTAAAGATCTAAAGTGCCTAAAAAATATCTGGGACAAGTAAAAAAAAAATCTTGTAATCTGCATTTTTCCCATCGGACACGTGGTCCATGTGTTTGTCCTTAAAGAGCAGGCCTTGAAAATGGGACTTAGTTAGTGACACAAGTACCTAAGTCACATTAGAAGCCCTTGAAACGTCTCTTAATCAAGTAACAGCTCTTTTATATGCATTTTAACTGTATTCGTAATGCATGCTGCATATTCCTGTGGCTCTGAACTCCTTCACTCAAATTGGATTTTCTAAATGATTATTATTTTCATAGTTTTAAACTACTGTATGTGCATTTTTTTGTTGTTGTATTGCTGAAGTTACTCTCTGTGTTTATACAGTAGCCCATGTTGGCTGTTATTGTTTAAAACCAAACAGTGTTAATTATAAAAATGTGAATTTGTTTTAGATTCATATGCACAGTACAGCAGTGAGTTAAGCTACACAGGCAAAAGGTAATACGTATATATTTCCTTATGTTCCACTGTGAAAAGAAAGATGTGATGTAATTGCTCAGTCTGTCCACTTGGTGTCAGCCTGCTCTGATGGACGATGTTTGCCTCCACTCAGATCAGTGGGTGGTACTGAGGTCCTGTCAATAACCTTATTCTGATTCATCTCCATTAGTTAGTGCACTGAACACATCATTTATTCATGTTACTTTACATTGAGACACTGGTACAGATATTATCCACACTGAAGGAAGACCCAGAA
This sequence comes from Reinhardtius hippoglossoides, assembly GCA_006182925.3. NCBI lineage: Eukaryota > Metazoa > Chordata > Actinopteri > Pleuronectiformes > Pleuronectidae > Reinhardtius > Reinhardtius hippoglossoides. Next base: position 22,451,068 of record CM031671.1, on the reverse strand, counting down.
ATAAAATAAAAGTGCCTGATGCAGCAGAACAACATATCACATCTTGGTAGAAAACATAAAATATCTCAACCTATAAAATATCAAACTTGAGTATGAAGAGGTTTGTGACCTCGCTGTAAGTTCCTCCAGAGGGACTGGATCCTGAGATTAAAGACCACTGTGTTCTTAATTCAACAACTACATATACATACCAGTGTGAAGAGGAAGTCAAATATAACATCATTTAAAATATAAAATACAGTAATAATAAAATGAAAGTAGCTAAAAGTCAGAGTCAGAGAAAGATGTAGATTCAGCAAACTACCTCCAAATGGCAAAAAGGACTTAATACATGAAATAAAGTAAAATATTTGTTTGTTAAACCAAATCAAATCATCACAATCTAATGGGTTAATTCTAAATTCATCTCCAATGTTATTGGATAATAAATAGACGACTGTGTTTTTCAGATTTACTGCAGTTGGTGGTGATTTCATTTGGAGTTAATGAGCTGTGAAACAAACTGGAGTTTGATGAAAGACGTGTCTGACGAGACTGACTGAGATGATCAGTGCTGCAGACTGTACATGGATTCATTAGGTTTACGTTACAGGTGTCTGAGGAGCGTCTCCGGTTTGTTTGGATGTGGATTAAAAGCTCATTATTACATTTTTACTAAACACTGACTTGATGAGGCACATTACCTGCAGCACAGGACTGATTGTGACTTATTAGGACACAAATAACCTGATAAGAAGGTGGATACGGGACGAAAAATAGCAATACTATACAGATCACACTTTTTAATTATCTAACCAAGTAAATGGAGGAGAAATCCCTTCACTCTTGCATACGCGCTATCAGGGTTAACAAATTATTTACGTACTGTGCAAATGTTTTGGGCACTGCAGCTGTTTGGATTTTTTGTACCCATCATGCAATGCCATCAGAGGTGTGCCTGATCAGCCTCAAATTTATTCTGCAGCATGACAACGACCTCAGACATTGAGCCCGAGTCATAAACAACGACAGTATCTTCGGTCCGGTACCAGATGGCCTGGGCCCCCGCGGAGCCCTGATCTCAACATGACAGAGTCGTTCTGGGTCGACATGAAGAGACAGACGTTCACAGCCGACCTGCCAAGTACCTTGAGAATGACGTGTGCAGGTGAATTTAGCGGAACTGGTCACAGAAAATAGGAATTTGGTTTTACCTTTTTCAGTTTGATGCACTTTGTGTGACGTTAACCGATAAGAACTATTCATAGCATTATTTTCAAAGCACCGTCCTTTTACACAGAGCTGTTCGTGACTTATCCTCTTCGTACTTAGGCCCTATTCTTAGGTTCCTGCTCAAAAGTTGCATGCCTAAAATTAAAAGTGTACATGTCTACAGCTACAGGGTTTACATGAATAATCTTGGTATCTATGTAAAGGTAACACTTGTGAGATTTCTTCAGAGGTATATAAGTTTTAGCGTTAGAGTTAAAAAGATTTAATTTCCACCAAACAGAAGTTAACAATTTTAGGGTGAATATCTGCTATGAAATCATGTAGATGTAGCACACAACCTCTGGCAATCCATAGCGGAACATCTGAATATTATCTGTGCCAGATTTTAAGCTAATAAAGTAAAGGAGAGAAAAGTTACAGAGGTTTTAGAAGAGTAATGTTTGGGCGTAATATCCAAATCTGTGCCATTTGAGATTTCCTACTACAAAACGTATAAAACACTTAAATGTCACTATAGGTATTAAAGAGCCTGCGTAAAGCTCTCTGAATAGCACTCAGTGTACAAATGTCATCACCAGCAAAAGATGGCTGCACCTGTATCCGGGATATTTTTGGCTTAACAGGAGGAAATGGAGATGCGTTGTTTCCCTTTATATACAGTCTATGGTTTAAACTAAACAGGTCACGTGTCAAAGCAAAGAATGTTTTTCAGAACTTGTCTTGAACAGAGAAAAACTGAAAAAGGAAGAGGTAAAACATTGGGCAGAAAAAGAACAAAAGAAATCGACTATATGACCGTTTGTTTGTGACAACCCGTATTTTGGGTGTTTTTCTAAGAGCTCATTCAGTTTTACTTGCTGGGGTTTTAAACTTTAACACCAAATAGTGGAAGTGCAAACCTGTGATATACAAATCAGGCAAAAGGAGAAGTTCTGTTTATATCCCAGACTCTGACACACACGCTCACGTACACAAAGATGTGTCTGTACTCACGGTCACATTTCATGCCCTGGTGTATCAGACCATAGAGGAGGGAGCCACAGTGGTCACAGAAGGTGGGGCTGGAGTAAGTGTGGACCTTAAACTTGTGTTTACTCCGAGGATCCTGCAGAAGCACAAACACAGAGCACAGGAGACAAATCATTAAAGTAATCAATGTTCCTGTTTCCATTAAAAACTGATTTATTACATACAGGATATTGACTCCCCTTCTTCTAAAGTCTAACCTTGCAGATAGCTCAGGTTTTCTTTTTCCAAAACGTAACTATCTGCCCAATAAAGGATGTGCTCATCAGAATGTTTCAGTCGCGCTAAACCATAATCAAAACATGTAATGTCGACTCTTCTGGGAGGAATTTTCAACAACATTTTGGACCCTGGCTGCAGAGATTCGCTCCCATCCAGCCACAAGTGCATCAGTGAGGTCGGCCAGATGCTAGATGATAGGATCTGGCTCCCAGTCCAGGTCCCAGTTCATCACAGAGGTGTTCAGGGGATGGATGGGGTTGAGGTCAGGGCTCTGCCACTTCTCCCATAAACATTTTTTATGCATCTGGCTTCGAACAGAATGCGTCGTCATGTTCAAACATCGAATATATAAATTGGATTCCTCCATCAAGGCCCAATGGTCCCTTTAAGAATCCACACTAGATCTGGATTTTTATTTGGATCTGCACCAAACTGCAAACACTTTGAATAAACTAACAAACTAAATATCAGACCCTTAAATATGCCAAATTTTTTCATTAAGATTCATGAATAATTACCTGAGAAGTCAAGGAAACGCCCCATCTCTCCATGTTAAAGAAAGTGAAAAAGACTTCCTGCATCCACCCCCTGATCCAGATGTGCATCAAAGTGTAATGGACTCTTCCCTGACACATAAAACACCCTTCCACCAAGTTTCATGGAAATCCTTTCAGGTGGTTTTTGTGTAATCCTGCTGATTAACAACTGATCAACAAACAGACAGGGGTGAAAACATAACCTCCTTGGTGGAGGTAAAAAAAAGAGAAAAAAAGGCTTCGTGCCATTCTACATTAGCGCCACCTCACAATTGCCCTCCGGGGACAAATAAAGTTGTTTTGAATTGAATTTAGCATCAACGGTAATGTTGTTAGCAGGAGATTTCCACATTTCCGACTCAAACCTGGAAGCTGCATCGACCTCGGATATTTTGAGAATAAACCTGTACTTTCTGTCTAGTCATGATATCAGGGCCAGTTTGTTACTTTACAGGAAATTAAGAAATGAAGCTCAGCTCAGGTCAAAGTTCAACACATTTTTACTTTCCACACATCCATGCTCTGTTTAATGCACTGCAGACATCTCTGCCCTGAACCAGCACACACACACACACACACACACACACACACACACACACACACACACACACACACACACACACACACACACACACACACACACACACACACACACACACACACACACACACACACACACACACACACACACACACACACAGAGCAACAAGGCAGTGTGCACATAAACTTCTTTTTTCATAATGTAAAGCAAAACTATCAACAAAAAAAAAAGGTGAACAGAATTTATGACTTTGTTTGATTCTTTAAATATATCATCCATTGCAACATAGAGCAAGAACCAAAACGCTGTGAGAGAGAAAATGGAGCAAGTGAGTCTGCAGGAAGTACAAAAATAGGAAACAACTAAAAGGCTTTCAGATTCATTAACATCAAGGAATATGGTGTGTGTGTGTGTGTGTGTGTGTGTGTGTGTGTGTGTGTGTGTGTGTGTGAGTAAGTGAGTGAATGTGTGTGTCAATGAGAGATATTGGCTCATTAACCTGAGGCAGCCAGGCAGCACATTTTCTCCTCACTGACATGTCTCAGGGTGATTTGGAGCCAAAAGGTCAACAGGGGAGTGCACGAGATGTGTGTGTGTGGTGTGTGTGTGTGTGTGTGTGTGTGTGTGTGTGTGTGTTTTTGCAATCCTTGTGATCCTTGACAACCACTAAGATCTGGCTTTTTGTCTGTATCTGGTCAAACGACTCTGCATCAGACACAGGTTTTTTTATATCTGCTTTTTATATAAGATAAATATAATATTTAGATATAAAACTTCTACTTCAGAGAACAGTTTGTAGGTTGAGACTGAGGTTAGAATTGAGAATCAGGTTAGGGGGTCATAGTCCTCATTGTTCTGAGGGACAAAAATGTATGTGTGTGCATGTGTACTCATTAAGCAGAACACAAACGGAAGTGCACGACAAAAGTTGTGACAGTGCTGATCTTGCAAACGTTATTAACAAGCATCATTAGAATCACTAACCATGAGCACAAGGAATATTTAACACGGACACAAGTGGAGGGATCTGCTTCACTGTTCATCCCCATAAAACATTTCAAAAGCCTGACTACAGATAACAAACTAAGAATGAAATAAGGAAAGTAGTTCCAGTTGTGTTTGCATGTTTTTACTTACGTCTGACGCTGGTCCCTTGTCGGCCCCCGGACAAGAAAAGGTGACAAACTCATGACAGCGCTTATGGACTACAAAACAGCACACTGTGGAGACAGAGACAGAATCATTATCAACTCTGCAACACAACACAACAGCAACAAAGACATGATTTGATATGTCAATTATGTGACATTAGTCACTGCACAATAAGCTCCTCATATTTCAGCAGTTTGCGTTGGTCCGGTCTTTTGCTTTTCAACGTCTATATTTAGTGTTTATTGCTTCAGTTTAGATGATTTTTAAATTTAACCGCAGTGTGGTGCTGGGACATCTCATTATCACACCCCAGAAGATTAAAGCTGCAACAGGAACCTTCCCACGTTGGCAGCTTCAAATGGCAGCAGGCTCCTGCTGCAGGCTCCTCCTGCCAAGCACCTGATGAGACTGTATGTTCCTGCTCACTGCTTCAATCATTCAGCACAGACTGACTGAAATAAACACCCGGCACACTCCCAGCCTAATATAGTACAGGGATGCTGGTCCACTTTACAAGGAAACTGCAAGGACAAAAAAACGCTTAGACAGAAGCTCAGTCGCTGGAGAGCAAGACAGAAACACACACAAAGGACAGTCGGGCTTTTAGAGAAGTCGACTTTGTTCTTGTCAGGAGCTGTGCATGGGTGTAAAAGACGATTGGACTGAATCTTGAAGACGTTTCACTTCTCATCCAGCTCAGTTCTTTACTGAAGTGTTAAACTCTCTGATGAGACGTGAGACATCCTCAAGAAACTCAAAGAAATCCAGTCGCCTGTGTGCAGCTCCTGAAGAAACCACAACCTGGACGACTGATTCTTCAACACGTACTTTAGTCTGAATGCATGGGACAAAGATTGATTTACTTAAATTCTGCCTTTCAAGCTGCAATTAACTCAAAGTAATAATAATACATTTATTTGCTGTAGCATCTTTCCCAGAAATAAAATTCAGAAAGTGCCAAACAAAAAACCAAGAACACAAAACATACAACTAAAAGACTCAAGACACAAACGCCTAAATTCAATGAAAATGCCCACATCAAGATCTCGCCATTATTTCTAAGGAAATTCACAAAAACGTCTAAAAGCTCTCGATCTCGCAATAATATCCTGGATCTGCCCCCTTAATCAAATCTGCTCCAAAAGACAATGAGTTCACATCCTTCAGTACAAATCCTTCCACCAAGTTTCAACAAGAATGGTCCAGTAGTGTTTGTGTAATCCTGCTCAATGCATACAGAGACAAACAACCATTCACACCTTACACAAACAAACCCTGATGAAAACAGAACCACCTTGGCAGAGATAATAAAAACCGAAGCTACAAGATAAAAGTGAAACAAAAAAATATATAATACAGACACAGTCGACCACAGGTAACCGTGACAACACAGAACAACATGATACATCTCAGAGTGAAACAATGGTCAGTTTGAACAGAGGAGTCTTCAGTGGTTTCTACATGTAATTTACATGATGAAGAGGATGTCTGGGGCTATTTTCTTCAAGTGGTTGATTCAAATTGCTGGTTGAAGAGTCCTGAGTTTAATAATTTCTTCGCTGAAGCATCAGAATTATTTTTGCCTGCGTCATTGTCCACAGTAAAGTGTGTGTGTGTGTGTGTGCGTCTGTGTGTGGTGTGTGTGTGATAAAAGCTCAGACAGGCTGCAGAGTTTTACAAAACAAGTGAAAAGCGCCTGAGGTTTAATTTAACGTTGAGCAACTTCTCCATTTCAGATGTGGGAAAAAAGAAAAGTAAATGAAAACCGGCAGTCACATGTTGGTTTTAGATGGTTCACATGACATTACTACAAGTGTTTGATAAATGATCAATAATAATGATGCTGAGATTAATTCACAATACAGCCACATGCGGCTGGAAGCAATGTGAAAAAGTTAAATGTGAAAAACAATTACATTACCCATGTGTTTTACTTTAAATGATAAAATAATTCAAATGAGAATGTCTGTGAATCAACTGTTTTACTGCTGCTGCTATTTTGACTGCTTTATTTTTTTACTTACTGCTTCGCTTTAATAAGACATCACCTCTTTTTTAATTTGTGCTTTTATACAGTTTTGAATGTTTTTCATGCTCCTTATCTGTATTTTTCATGTTTTTATTTAGGTAAACTACAATATATCAAAGACCCAGAGAATCAAAAACACCAAATGTTTTCAAATGCAAGTTTAATCACAGATTCATTTTGGTTCTTTTCTCTGTTTTACATGTTTATATATTAAATATTATTAGATTTTGTACCATTTGTTGAATAAGACAAGTCACAAGAAGTCATTAGTTTTGCTTTTGGAAATTGTGGTCAACATTTTTCATTATGTTTTGACATTTTAGACCCCAAACGATTGATTGAGAGAAGAATCAGCAGATTGATCAATAATGATCCGTAGTAATAAGTGAGCAGTGTTGTAGTGAGTCACTTCCTTCAGTGGGGGGGGGGGGGGGGGGGACGGTATGTTTGTGATGTATGATCCAAAAGACGGATCCATCTGAGCTAAGATCAGAAAACTGCTCTTTTTCTCACTCTGGGTCAGATGGAAATAAAAGGACAATCCATCCCTTTAAATTTTGATCAGCCACATCCACAGATGAAGTCATGAACAAGGCCAACACCAGAACTCCATTTAGATAAATAGGGCAGATGGACTGCAGCTCGACTCCGTGCTCTGCTTCCTGTCGCTGGTGGACTTCTACAGAAAAATTGTACTACTTACTTCCACTTTACAATGACTTGCAGTTTCTACTAAAAATGGGATTTTTAAGACGTCGATACAGTTCAAATGTCTACCAACATGATTATAAAACATATTAACACACATGCTGAGTTGTAACACCGGGGGCTTCACATTTAAAAAAAAGAACTAAGCGCGCGCGCGCGCACACGCACGCACGCACGCACACACACACACCACAGAGAGTGACATTACGCTCTGGTTTAATCTTAATTATTCAGAATCTCGTTACATTTTCATGAGGCACCGTGGCAACTGCCGGCATTTTCCTCGGGTTTCTAGCAGTTAAGCAACAGAGAGCTTATGTTTGCATATGTGTGTGTGGTTGGGGGGGGGGGGGGGGGGGGGGGGGGTGTGTGTGTGTGGTGTTGCAAGTAAGAGGGGAGGGGTTTCAATCAGTGGATACCCAGACAGAATCAAGTACAGACCAGAGGGACAGTAGTTGGTAATGGTAAAAGACGAAATGAACAAGAAAAGGAAAGAAGACAAAAAGCAGAGAAAAGAAAGTGAATAAGAAATAAAGTCAAACAGAGAAATAGAGTTTGTGTGCGTGTGCGCGCGCGTGTGTGTGTGTGTGTGTGTGTGTGTGTGTGTGTGTGTGTGTGTGTGTGTGTGTGGGCAGGAAGGGATGGGGCACAGCTGGGTTTGAGGCGATGTGAGGGGGTGGAGAATCCATTTGTGTGTCAGAGAGAGAGAGAGAGAGAAGCAGAGAAGAGGAGCAGCAGAAAACCCAGAGAGGAATGCAGTCTCACTTTACAGCATTCTGTTCACAAATGTGCTCCGTCATTCATATGCACACACCTGTACGAGCGCACACACTTGCGTGTACACTACTGAGAGACAGGCCCAGTGACCTGCCGAGGAGGTCTTTCGCCCTGTTGCCTAGCAACCAGGCTGAGCCGTACAGTCGAGTCTACACTCGCCACCTCGTTTCATCTGACTGACGGCGTTAACAGCAAATCGGAGCCGATCCGAAAGCCGTTCCTGCCGCGAGCTGCCAGGACGACAGCGGGCCGACAGTTTCACATCAACAGGAGCACCGGGAAGTTCCTCCATGTTGGATGACTACCAGTCCGCAAATCACAGATGGACGCACTTGTAATCACCACTCAGGCCTCAACATGCTCGAATACACTCAACCACAAAGATAAAGCCCTGCTGCTGAACTGCTCTCTAAACACTCTCTAAACTGCTCCACTCGAGTCATATCGTTCACGACCGCAATTCAGAGGAACCGAGACAGAAACTAGTAGAGCGCACACGTACGCCAAGGTCCCTAAAAGTCCCTTTAAATCCAATCAAGCTGCACCGAATGGCACACACTCTGAATGTGCCTTCTTCATCAATATCCGTGAATTCACCCCTGAGAAATTGTCAGAAAATCCTCTAACAATGTTTGTTGTTAACGAAAGTGAAACCTGGATCTGCAAAGTAGCTTGTTTTTCCAGACACATTCTCCCCAGCCACGCTTTCCAGCTCTTCGGGATCCCAAGGCGTTACCAGATCAGATATGTAATCCCTTCGGCGAGTTCTTGATCGACCCCCAGGTCTCCTCCCGCACGCGTGGTAAACCTCCCACGAAAGGCACCTTGGAGGCATCCTGATTAGATCCCTGAACCATCTCCTCTGTCCTCTGACGACGTGAAGGAGCGGCGCTTCTACTCCGAGCAAATCCCGGACGTCCAAACAGAAACGGAAAAAGGAAAGAAGCCTGGTACCAGCCACTCATATATGCAATCTTGTTTGTTTTGCTCAATTGCTATTCCCACATTACTGCTGACGCCGCACCGACACGCCTGTCCATCTGGCGCTGTATGGAAAATGCTTTTAAAAACATTTCACGAGAACAGCTCAAATGCAAATCATATTCATGATTGGATCAACGAGTTGCAATGCATGTCCTCGCCGTTGAGCATGTTCTCTCTATGAAGAGGAACAGAACGCACACAACTGGCAGGAGACCCCCGGGGTAGACCCAGAACTCTGTGGAGGGATTATGTAATCGGTCGTTCCTGGGAGCAGCGGCGAGATCCCACAGGAGGAGCTGGAGAGCGTTGCTGAGGAGAGGGATGTCTGGAGCCCGCCTCGACCCCGGATCAGAATTAAATGGATGGATGGAATCAGAGCTACGATTTGAAGTGAAGAGAGTCACTGGTTAACTGTCCATTATATAACATGGGTCATTCAGTCCATCCTGACATTTCTCAGCCAGTAAATAGCTGTTACTGAAAAAATGTGTGTACGGCCAAAATTTGCCTGTTTATACAGGTAGAGCGAAAACAACTTATCACATTATATATTATTAGAGTGCTGACAAATTTGGGTAATTACAGATAACACTAGAGCCTCATCGATATATCCTTTGCCAATAAACATGTTATCATTATCTACATTTGTTTGCTGATAGGAAAACTTTTATTTTACAGAACACAGAAAATATGTGCATTTATCTAATGTAATTATATCATACATCTCATATTTCAATTATCTTCATACAGCACTTGATTGTACTTGTTTTATTTTTATTCATAATTTTTTAAACAGTAATAGGCCAAGCCTCAATTACATGTCTTTGTCATGAGGGTCTGCTTACGCCATTTTTGGAAAAGAAGATATAAACAGAATTAAAATGAAATCCTTTACTCTTAAAGTCCATGTCGGTTGGAGTTTTCTGTGTTTTACTCCATATCTTTGTTAATTAAATAGCTTTGGATTTTTTGACAGTGGCTTTTTGAGTTAAGCCGCTTTTTGAGCTAAAAGAAAACTATAAAATATATGAGATCATTAGTTGTACTAAACCAATAATCTTTCCATCCAGAGTGTTTTAAAAAAGAAACAAAGCAAAGTCCAAACACTGGTTCATGTCTGTCATCAATCTATTGTCATTTGAAAGGTGTGTTGAGTATTTAAGTCATTAAAGGACCTCGCTGAACAACAAGGACTGAACTTTGGACAGACGTTATCTTTAAAGCTTGTTTTCTCCCCCGTCACTCTGTGGTTTGTGGACGGTGTCACGAACGTATCTTGTGATCAATACTTTGGACACGCTCGCCTGTCAAACAGTCAATAACAGAGATACTATTTCAACTGTACATCGATGATGTCAGCCGCAGCCTTGAGCCAATCAATAGATAGAAATACACAGCTTTCTTGTAGTTACCGTTTGTTGGAATGATGCACAAAAGCCAAGTCATTCATATTTCTCTTGAAAAGAATATTCATACGTTTGTTGAGGCCAGTGGAGCGTGACGTGAAAAGTCACTGTAGTCAACTTTTATGGATAGAATTATACAATAAGAGAAACACATCTGCCTAATAAAAACATTTCTTATCAGAAGATTTCTATATGGTCCTGACTGAAATATCTCAGCAACTAAAGGACTTTTCATCCAGCACCGTCATCAGGTCAAAAGTTTGCCAAGTGCTTTGGTTTATGACCAATCACTGCAAAACTATTGATATTCTCTTCAGCCTCAGCTCATTTTGTGTTAATTTGTAGTAAAAATAGAGTTGTTACGAAGAGGATGAACTTAATAAACGTTACACCAGCTTAACTCTGTGAACATGAAGCACGATTAACTCAAAGCACTGCTGTGAATCTCTAGTGAGACTCGTATTGTTTCAAGAATCTCCTTTCAAATAACAGCCGGATGAGATTTTAAATACATTCCTATACTCTGCTGACTAGGGCTGACCTGAATGCCTCAAAACCTCGACCTTTGCCATGGTAATCAACATCATAATCAATATTTCAAAGCAGTTTGTTCTCAGTATGAAAAAAGGGGGATTTTGCTTTAAAACCTCCCGTCAAACTATCTCACATCTCATGTGATGTAATAACTGAATAGATCTGTAATCAGCATGTAACTGTCTTGGATCTCTTTTTGACAGGAAATGACAGGAAGTGAACTTCCTCTTTTTCCTGTTTGAACACCAAATATAAGAAAAGGAGAAGGCAGGAGATAATCAAGAGAATTCTTTATGTCAGAAGAGGTATTCAAAACACACCCACGGAGGAAAGCTCCGTCACACTAAGTAAATAGTGTATATCATTGAAGCACGTAAACAAACACACATACACACTTACACAGTCTCGTCCCCACATGCCTGAACAAGTCTACACCAGACGTCAGACATTCCTCCAGACCAACACAAGAGTGCTGGTGGTGGTGTGGTGTGTGTGTGTGTGTGTGTGTGTGTGTGTGTGTGTGTGTGTGTGTGTGTGTGTGTGTGCATCTACACCCGTCTTGTTCTCTTTAACACACCACACTCACTGTTTCTCGTTTACAAATTGCATATTTCTGTCATATTTGGTCAAATAAATTCCACTGACTGAAAATTTGGAACATTTCAAAGGACCCAAAGTTGAAGGTATCTAGGTTACATGCAGTATAACCACGGCCTCCACACTTTTAGATGACTTTATTTCACTGTGTATCTTTACGTTAAGTTGAAACACACTCATCAAATCCTGTTAAAACACTGTCCAACCTAGATGTCTCCAGCTGTGGCATCTTATCCTGCCTTCTGCTACAACACATTCAAATAAACCATAACAGTGGGATTGAAAACATATTCTTGACCTTGGACACAGCCCCTGTGGTGCAGCTGAAAGCTCCACAATAGCTGCTGATGTAAGGTTGTTTTCACCAAATGCTTCCTCCAAGGTCAAAAGGAAACTTCCAGTCTCAACATTTAAGCAAACGTGGAGGAGAAGTCCTAAAATGCAGAACAGCTCTAAAATCCCCCTCTGTGGACTTTCACAGAAACGTCTGTTCCCAATAATTGAAAAAGAAAAGCAAGTGATAAGACTCATAAGCTGTTTTTCTCTGTTTTCTAGATGTCGGTCTAGTGATTTTCAGGTTAAAGTTTGTCGAGCATGTTTTGTCTTAAACGGCACTTTCAACACCATTTAAATGTCAAGTGTGAAAATGATAATAGCTACACATTGTGATATGGACATTTCAAAGCTGTTGAAACAAAAATTAAGAACCAGTTACTTTTCATTCCTGTGTCATGTCAAGCATTTGGCCTGTTGCATGTCAAAAGATGTTGTTTTTTTAAATTCCAAACAATACAGTACAACTTCTGGTGTTCTGACCAAACACAAATCAGTCAACATCTTATCCACATAATTTCAGTTCACATATATTTTTTTAAATCAACATTGTACCACGTAGGAGAAGAAAGAAAAACAGCAGCTTATAGTACTTTTATCCTATATGACTACTTTTATCCTACATTTAGCTACTTTAATATTGGAGGACTTCTCCATCTTGATTTTTTGTATATTAACAAATGATAAAACATCCATTTGTGTTTTTATCTTCTCAACTTTATACTTTGGGTCCGTTTATTTATACATTGCAGTGCATCTGTATTACCTTGTTTTATGTCTATCTAATTTTATCTTATCTATCTCATGCACTCAGGTTTACCTTGTTGTTCAAAGCTGCTCTTCAAACACTCAACTTGTCTACACATGTTACAAACAGCGATCAAACTAAGGGTAAAATGCATCATTGTGAATCCAGACATGTTTTTAAATGAACGGGACTCAAACTGCTCTTTACTAAACAATAAAGCTTTTCCTCCATCCTGCACATCAACAGATTAGTGAGATTATCTGAGGTGAAGATTGCTCTGACCCATATTTGGAAATTACATAAGCGTCATTGTGAATACCAAGCCTCCCAGACAACCTTTTATCCCGTTCCCAACGTCTAAAGTACTTCCTGTCCACTAATCACCAGCGATTCTATCAAGTTGGACTCATTTAAAGCGCATTCCTCTCAGTTCTCATCAAAACAACCAAACTTTTCAAACAAATGCAACCCTTCTTCTCGTTGAGTTGTTAAAGCGATGTCTTAACTTTGTTATATCACTTTTCTCCAGCTTCAACTTGTTATTATTTTATCTCCAACTCTTCTCATGAGAAGAGGAACAAATAAATGAGGTTTAAGCCTTTGAGAGGCTGAAATCTGAAAATATTTGTTTATGTAGATATATTAGAATTCTAATTAAATATTTACTGTTCAAGGCATCCAGGTGAAAACAAGAACTATAGAAGAGTCATCAAATGAAATAGTTTCATGTAGTTTAGATAAAGCACACTTTATGCCAAAAGTATTGGCAAGAATTGATCAGGTTGCATTGTGCAAATAGTTTTTGTCATCAATGAATTGCCTTGGCTATAAAACAAAAGAACAAAAAAAAAAAATCAATATATTATAATATAAGACCAAGAAAACCACTGAGTTTTCCCACTTGAGAACCAAACTTCTGAAATGTTTGCTCGGGAAAATAATCACATAATTGATTATTATTTTTAAGTAAATAAAGCAGTTGATTAATTGTGGCATTGCTAAAAAAAATGTAATACTTAAATTCAAACATGACAGCTGGTTAAAAATCAATCCATGAGATGTGGTTGAAAGCTCTGGAAAAAAGCCAGTAAGTGAACCTCGAGTTCCAGATTTTTATCAAATGTCGCCAAGATCCCTTCATTTTAACCTGAAATTACTATATCATTGCTTCCTGACATATTTGATTAATTGATTAACTCATTCACTTTTTTCTACCTCCCATAGGAGCTTTGATCACTCCCTAACAACACAGCAAACAGCCCTCAGACCAGTTTGCTGTATGAGAGACGGTCAGTAAATCGAAGAGTTATCAGTTAACTGTTGGAAACCGACCACGAAACCCGACCTGACAGCGGCTCGACCTGTGCACAGCTCGGATTGGCCCGTGCTCTCTACACCTGCGTGTGCTCTGCGTGATGTGTTACAGCTCAGGGCAACACACCACACACTACTTCAGTACAGGAGACTGAGCACAAGGAAAGTGTTCGCTCTCTTTAAAAGCCCCTCAGTGCATTTCCTGTATCCCTCCCCCCGAGCTGCAGACAGGCCTGCAGCCCGCAGAGTCGAGGGGAACTTCATCGTTTTACTGCTGATAAATAAATAACACAACCTCACACGCAATACGTCACACAACTCTTCACCATATGCAAGAGCCCAATGCGGACACTTCTTTCTGGACCTCCAGAGGACGCCAGAGGAGTAAAGGTGGGTGTCGGACATGCATTGGCGAGGAGGAGGAAGTGATACCAGAAGCACGGCGACAGCATTTGCTGCAGTACAGTTAGCGTGCATGCGATGGAGGGGTGTCACTATGGTGCCGCAAAGGGGGCCGTTTATGAAACCATTTCTGGGGCAGTGGTCCGTGTCTAGACACCCACCCACACCCAGTTTCCACGACCAGCACGCCCACCCACAGACACACATCGCCACCCGCCCACGCACAAACTCAACCGTTTCACAAATCCAATCAGATGTCAGGCTGGAGAAAAAGCTCGAGGAGTCTAACCTCCTGCTCTGTCCTCCTCCCCTCGGCCAAAACCAGACATCTCAGCTTTCACCTCTCCGCCGACTCTTCTACTCTTACATCCTCACACGGTCTCTCCTGCCTGAGCCCGTTGGAGTGTTCTCACTCTCATCACTGTTGGCAAGCATCTGCTTTGAGTTTGACACCTGCCTGCCAACAACAACAACACGCCGTCAACCAACGGGCCAACAGGTCACTCTCGACAGTGAGCAGACCTGCGGCCCTCAACACAACAAACACAAACACACCAACACTTCTTCAAGCAGCGAACATCCGTCCACACACCCACAGCTATATGCAGCAGCAGGATTTGTGATTAAGCTACTGCTCTTACCTTGGCACTGGAATCCCTGTTTCCCAAAGCCCCTGTGGAGAGAAGACAGGAAGGTGAGATTTGGGAGTGCAGGGGGATCAAAACACGACAGTAACTCGTGCACACGCGTACAAAATAGTTCCGCAACTACGATTATTAATCAATCAATAAGTACCTCTGCCAGGGAGGTTATGTTTTCAACACCTGTCCATTTGTTTGTTTGTTTGTGACCAAGATTACACAAACATTACAGGACGGATTTCCACAAAACTTGGTGGAAGGTTGTGGTAAAGGTCAGGGAAGTACCAATCGAGTTTTGGTGCAGATCCGTGTCAGTGGGCGGATCCAGGCCTTTTTTCTTAATGGTTTATGTGCAATATATTTCACTGTACATATTCTGTCCATACTGTATATAATAGTGTAGTATTCTATTTATATATATTTGTTATATTTCCTTACACTTATAATAGGGCTCGGAGATTATTTCAAACTTTTGGCTCGATTACAATTACTAAAAGATTCTTTTATTACCTTTACTGAATGTGAACTTACAAAAGTGAACTTTTGGGCCATGGCAGAGGTATAAGCTGTACTTCCAGATTCCCCTTTATTTGACTGAACTGAAAGTTTTATATAAACATATAGTAACATATACTCAATACATTGGCAAGTTGAGTATTTGATTAGCACCTGTTAACGACAAGGCAACTCAAAGTACTTAAGATAAAATGCATTAAGAAAAACAGAAGGTAATAAAGACACAAGTAGGATCTAAGAGAATAGAAGATTTTTAAAAGAAAATCTAAAAATGGCATAAATATCTCACAGTTGTGAAACATTTACAAACTGAAAACCCAAATATCCAGTTCACAATGACACGCGAGGAAAAATGCTCATATCTCCTGCGGGGCTGACATTTGAGAAGTGATTTGAAACACTTAATCACATAATCAAACCCCTCAACGGACCGATCGATTAATCGACCAATGATCATTCCAGCCGAGGCACAGACACCCGATCCCACACATGGACGCTCAGATCCCCCCGCACCGCTGCAGCAGCAGCAGCAGCAGCAGCGGTGCGGTGCGGTGCGGGGCCCTGCGTGTCTCCAGCTGCATTCCTCCACCAGACCTCCGCTGCCAGGGATGGGGGTCGGGTCGATGCGGTACCGCCGAGCAGCAGCAGCCGCAGAGCGGAGGCTGCGGCTCGGCGAGGCACCACCGGCACCGACGGGCCCACGGTGCTGTCGCATTGTGGAGGTCCAGGGGTGGAGGGGGTGGGGGGGGGGGAGAGAGAGTGGCGCATCGCCGTGTTTTTGACAATGACAGTGGGTGAAGGACTGCGGTGTCTGGGCTGTGGAGGGGGGGGGGAGGCCGACCAGAGCCGCAGCAGCAAGTGAATCACCTGTGTCCTTACACACACACACACACACACTCAGACTCAGACACACACTCACAGACACACACTCACCAGATGAAGTCCGTGCAGTGGCTGCAGAACGTGGGCTGCTTGAAGAAGCGCGCGATGAACTTGTGGTTCTTCACCTCGTGCACGTTCTTCTGGCGGAGGGCTCCCTGGCGGGCAAAGCCGCGCGCGCTCTCCGGTGCCTCTCCGTCGCTGCTGGGGTCAGCCATCTTTAACGAGGAAGCGGCGGCGGCGGCCCGAGAGGAACGAACGAGGGGTGACGGGAGCTGACGATGGAGGCAGCGGCGGAGAGCGAGTCTCGGTGCAGGTGCCTCCTCCTCCTCCTCCTCCTCTCCGCCCCTCTGGCCGCCTCAGTGTCGCTCGTGCTCTCGGTGTGTTTTCGGGGCTGCGTCCACAGCTCGCGCTGCTGCTGCTGCTTCTTCCGGCGGGTCCCCGAGCCGCGCTGCAGCTTCCCTGCTACCACCACTGCTCTGTGGGGGTGTGTGTGTCTCCGTGTCTGTGTGTGTCTCTCTCTCTCTCTCTCTGTGTCTCTGTGTGTGTGTCTCTCTCTCTCTCTCTCTCTCTCTCTCTCTCTCTCTCTCTCTCTCTCTGTGTTTGTGTGTCTCTGTCCCTGTCTCTCTTCCTCTATCTCTCTCTCACTCTCTCTGTTTCCCTGTCTCTCTTCCTCTCCCCCCCTCTCTCTATCCGTGTCCCTGTCTCTCTCTCTTTCTCTTCCTCTATCTCTCTCTCACTCTCTCTGTGTGTGTGTCTCTCTCTCTCTCTCTCTCTCTCTCTTCTGTGTTTGTGTGTCTCTGTCCCTGTCTCTCTTCCTCTATCTCTCTCTCACTCTCTCTGTTTCCCTGTCTCTCTTCCTCTCCCCCCCTCTCTCTCTATCTGTGTCCCTCTCTCTCTGTGTGTCCCTCTCTCTCTCTGTGTCTCTCTGTCTCTCTGTTTATGTGAGTGTGTATGTCTCAGTCTTGATTGCCAACACTTTACACAGAAACACAAGTCAAACCAAAAGTAATGCATACCTCCATGAAGGACACACACACACACACACACACACACACACACACACACACACACACACACACACACACACACACACACACACACACACACAGTGCAGGTTTGCCCAGCTCTTTACACCCTAACCAAAATGTCACCCTTGACCTTCACCAGTTCCAGTTGATACCCAAACCCAAACCTTAACCTAACCACAATTCACATTTTGACCCCAATCGTAAACTGACCTCAGAAACCCAGTGAATTGCCTCATCAGGCCCGAGCTCCGGTCCCTTATAAGATCTGCCGGTCCTGACAAGGTCAGTGTTCCTGCCGGAGACGGGCCTGGACTCCACGTGGCCTTCGAGCCCCGTGTCCATCAGAGCTGATATTTGAGCCCAACATGACATTTCATATATGTGAGCCACAGCATGAGAGCAGTAATCAATACTCATCATCAACTCCATAGCTGCATGTCAGCGAGGGTCAGTGTGGCCCCCTGTGCACACCGAGCACACTGCAAACACACTGACAACACACTGACAACACACTGCAAACACACTGACAACACACTGCAAACACACTGACAACACACTGACACACACTGACAACACACTGCAAACACACTGACAACACACTGCAAACACACTGACAACACACTGCAAACACACTGACAACACACTGCAAACACACTGACAACACACTGACAACACACTGCAAACACACTGACAACACACTGACAACACACTGCAAACACACTGACAACACACTGCAAACACACTGACAACACACTGACAACACAATGCAATCACACTGACAACACACTGCAAACACACTGACAACACACTGCAAACACACTGACAACACACTGACAAACACACTGCAAACACACTGACAACACTGCAAACACACTGACAACACACCGACCACACTGCAAACACACTGATAACACACTGCAAACACACTGACAACACACTGCAAACACACTGACAACACACTGACAACACAATGCAATCACACTGAAACACACCTGCAAACACACTGACAACACACTGACCAACACACTGCAAACGCCACACTGCAAACACCACTGCAACACACTGACAACACAAATGACAACACACTGACCAACACACTGCAAACAACACATGAACAACCACACTGACACCTGAAACACACTGACAACACACTGCAACACACTGACAACACACTGACAACACACTGCAACACACTGACAACACACTGCAAACACACTGACAACACACTGCAACACACTGCAAACACACTGACAACACACACACACTGCAACACACTGACAACACACTGACACCACACTGACAACACACTGACAACACACTGCAAACACACTGACAACACACTGCCAACACACTGCAAACACACTGACAACACACTGACAACACACTGCCAACACACTGACAACACACTGACACCACACTGCAATCACACCGAGCACACTGCAAACACACTGACAACACACTGCAAACACACTGACAACACACTGCAAACACACTGCAAACACACTGCAATCACACCGAGCACACTGCAAACACACTGACAACACACTGACAACACACTGCAAACACACTGACAACACACTGCAAACACACTGACCACACTGCAAACCACTGCAACACACTGCAAACACACTGACAACACACTGACAACACACTGACAACACACTGCAAACACACTGACAACACACTGCAACACACTGACAACACACTGCAACACACACTGCAAACACCTGCAAACACACTGCAAACCACTGACACACACTGCAAACACACTGACAACACACTGAAACACTGACAACACACTGACAACACAATGCAATCACACTGACAACACACTGCAAACACACTGACAACACACTGCAAACACACTGCAACACACTGCAAACACACTGCAAACACACTGACAACACACTGACAACACACTGCAAACACACTGACAACACACTGCAAACACACTGACAACACACTGCAAACACACTGACAACACACTGCAAACACACTGACAACACACTGCAAACACACTGCAACCACTGACAAACACACTGCAAACACACTGAAACACACTGCAAACACACTGACAAACACACTGCAACACACTGACAACCACTGAACACACTGACAACACACTGCAAACACACTGCAACACACTGCAACACACTGACAACACACTGCAACACTGACACACACTGCAAACACACTGACACACTGCAAACACACTGCAACACACTGCAACACACTGACAACACACTGCAAACACACTGACAACACACTGCAAACACTGCAACACACTGAAACACTGCAACACACTGAAACACACGACCCACTGCAACAATGACAACACTCACAACACACTGACAACACACAGACCACACTGCAAACACACTGACAACACACTCACAACACACTGCAACACACTATACACAAGCGACCCCAGATATCCAGGACTTGAGGTTTGAGGGATTTCACACCTCTCACCTCGACTGTGAGCCAGGTCCTGTGTCTGAGCTGTGTAATGTTGTGCTTGTGTTGGGACTGATGAAGTAGTAGCAAGACAAATCTGAGCGGTCTTGAGATGAGTAAATCATGCAGCTATACCTACATGAGGGGTGGTTACTTTTCAACACTACTAATTCAAGACATTTCACACATTTCCTTATTTTGCTTTTTATTCAAAAGGGTCGTGAGGGTCGGATCCAGGACCGAAGGAGTTGTGAACTGTTTAGATTGTAAAAACCACTTGAGACACATTTGTGATATTTCAATTTCTCAATAAAATCGACCTCACTGGTTTATTATTTTAGAGCGGCTGCCTTCAGATTTCCTTCAAGATACCGCTCGTTATACGGAGTGTGTTGTGGGATTGTATGATCAATTACTCATCGTTGTAAATGATCACTGCAGAAATTCAAGGGTGTCATTCCCAGAGAATTCGCGGTTAGAGCTGCTGTGGGAACTCTGTGCCGACCTGCCGAGTCTTGTTCTAAACCTAATCTCAATCTTAATCACAGTCCTGTTGGTTTTTCCCCAGAACGCACCCATCCTCTCCAACACAGAGGTAATGGTGCCGCTCAGCAGTAAACATGGGCAGTGGTGGCAGAAGTGAGAAGAATCAGGCTCTGTGAGAGCGTGGTTTTCAAGCCTAAAATGGAAAATGGGTGTGATCGCCTCAATTATGAAAAATGCCTCCACCGGTAAAAAGTAATGGAAATAAGCATTTCACTGCTTCAGGTTTATACATGCACAGAGAACGTTACGAGGAACTCAATCTTACTACTGAGGGAGCTTTCATGGAGATGTTGTTCCTTTGAGATCCATGATGACATTATGCATTACATCATTTCTGCAGATGTATCAGCTGCACATTCATTCTGCCAATCTCCTCTTCTACCACATTCAAGGTTTTCTATTGGATTCAGATCTGGTAAATGAGGAGACGACTCAGTGAATCATGAAACCAGTTTGGACTTTTGCTTTATGACACTGTGAAAAGTGATGCACAGATATGGCAAAATAATTGGTATCAAGTTGCCAAGATGTGGCAAGAAAAAAATACACATTGGATCAGCAACTGACTCATATATCATCATCTATGGATTCACGATGATCTCATCTGATAGACCTATACTATCTACTATCTATCTATCTATCTATCTATCTATCTATCTATCTATCTATCTATCTATCTACTATCTATCTATCTATCTATCTATCTATCTATCTATCTATCTATCTATCTATCTATCTATCTATCTACTCTATCTATCTATCTATCTATCTATCTATCTATATCTATCTATTCCTAAACTTCACCAAATTCCACACACTCATAGATATCAGTTCCCTAAACATGCCGGATTATTTTCATCAAGATCCATGAATTATTCCCTGAGAAAAATGCTTTAAAATGCCCTGTCTCACAATGAGAAGATGTTTCTATTAAATTACATTACATATCATTTATGTCAAAAAGGCTACATGTAAGTGCAATATATAAATGCAACAAACTTTTTTTTTTTTTTCAACATCAGAGTTGATGATTGTTATTAGACCATCGTCTTCTTATCCAAGGTGTAGTCGGAAGAGATGTGTCTTTAGCCTGCGGTGGAAGTTGTGTAGACTTTCTGCTGTCCTGAGGTCAATGGGGAGCTGTTCCACCGTTTGGGAGCCAGGACAGCAAACAGTCGTGATTTTGTTGAGTGGTTAGCTCGCAGTGCGGGGTGGACGGGCTGGGGTTTAAGGTTTAACCATGTGCTGGATGTAGACTGGACCCGCTCCGTTCGCAGCACGATACACAAGTACTAGTGTTCTGAAACGGATGCAGGTAGCTACTGGTAACCAGTGATGGAAACGGAGGAGCGGAGTAGAACAAGTGAATTTAGGTTAAAGACCAGTCAAACTGCTGCATTCTGGATGAGCTGCAGAGGTCGGATGGCACTAGCAGGTAGACCTGCCAGGAGGAGTTGCAGTAGTTGAGGCGTGAGATGACAAGAGCCTTGACCAGATCCTGTGCCACGTTCTGAGTGAGAAGGGGACGTATTCTCCTGATGCAGCATGTATCTACAGGTACGGGTTGTAGCAGGCAGCAATGTAGCGGTTAGGGAGACTTGGCTGTCGAGTGTCACACCCAGGTTCCTTGCGGTCTGGGTGGGGACTACCACAGAGTTCTTGATGTTGATAGTCAGGTCATGGGTGGGAGAGTGCAGGCATCCACTGAGAGATGTCAGTCAGACAAGCAGAGATTCGTTATGCACATGCTTAGCAACTGTACTCAGATAGGTTGTGACATTCAAATGATGAAAGGTGGTGTCAGGTTGCCCAAAGTGTGCCAAGAAAACATTCCACACACCACATGACTGTTGACACAAGGCAGGTTGGGTTCATGGGTTCTGACTCTATCACCAGCCTCCCCTGCGAGAAATCGGGATTCCTCCGACCAAATACGGGCGGAGGAATCGAGCTGTTTTAGGTCATCGGCCTCAAAGTCTGAACATTCACCGCTGACCTCTCATCAACAAAGTGTTGATACTCACTGGACGTCATACTCACTGGACGACATTTGCTCACACTCATAAATATTAGTCCCCGAAATATATCAGATCTGTTTCTCCATCCAGGTCCATGACATTGGCGAAATGTTTTTTTTTAAAGATCTCACAATGTAACAGAAAGTGGATCTGTGCCCAAAATTCAATGGGTTCTTTCTGGACCCATATTCCAGAGTCATGTTTCTGTCACATGCAAATCACGGAAACAAAGCTGAATCTTTCTGATCAAACAGGAGCTTCTTTGTTGTTATTTATGTTTAGCAGCCGGGAACACAGTGGAGGACATGTTTCTAATCCCTGGTTAATGACTGTATTAGACTTTTTTTGGGGGGGGGGTCATGTTGACAATAGCAGCCTTACGAACATAAAATCCTTCAACATATTTGGTGACTTTTTGTGACTTTCTGACGTTTCTGCTTTTTATATTTCCAGTGACAACAAAATGGACCCAAACCGAAGAAAACCACTTGTATCTGCTCTCTGGCTTCATAAGCTGCATGCAACAGGACTCCTCATGTCACCACATTAACTGCACTCTCCGCACTCTGAGTCACAGCTAATTACACAGGTGAAACCAGAGGGCTGTGTTGAGTGAAAGCTTACATGTCGCAAGGGGTACAGCTTGCTTTAGCTCCAAGTAAAGCTAATTGACTTCCCATTGGTTGTTATCTGTAGGTCTAGAATATCTTAAGTTGTTCTCCTGCATAGGAAAGAACCTTCAGTACAGGGTCCCACATCTTGTCCAACACAAATCCTTTATCTTCATTAGAAATGTCTATTTTGATGGACAGGGCGTAACCTCTAAACCTTTAAAGACCTCAATCACTGTCATCTTGTTTTCACACTCTATTGAGTTTCATGTGATTTATTTTTGTTCAGCTTCCTTTACATCAAATAGTGCCCAATCTATTTTTGCACCATTCCGGTTTGCACCACTCATATCCTATCCACCCTGTGTCTTTTGACTGCGTACTATGTTGTGTACTTACAGTACATGCCACTGAGTACTTTGTCTAATGTGTGTCTCTCTGTGTAGCTACTGGATATCTGAATTACCTGATGAAGTATCTATCTATCTATCTATCTATCTATCTATCTATCTATCTATCTATCTATCTATCTATCTATCTATCTATCTATCTATCTTCATATGTTGAGTGCTTATATGTCTACTTGTATGTTTACACCAGGGACTAGGGAGTGATGTCATTTCCAAGAATTGACAAGTTGACTTTGACTTGAAATGTATTAAATTGTGAATCAATCTATTAACTTATTGATTTCAATATTATTACTGATTTGCGTTCACACAGATACGAAGCCAAACAGAGGAACAAGTAATTTATCTGAGGTACAAATGGTGAATAGTAATTAACTCCTTAAACAAACTGGTTAAAATGGAGAAAACTGTTTGTGTTCATTTATTTTTTAACATAATTTGTATCCACCAGAGTTCAACAGGTTTATAATCTTCTATAACTTATTAGCTGATGGTGAAAAAAGACACAAGGCCAAAACAACAAATCTAATAAATCGGTTATATTTTTAAAATCAATAAAACCGTTTTATATAAGGTGACATTCCCTGTTTGATAAACTTTAATCTAGCGCCATCTAGTGGATAAATGACTGAACGACTGAGAGGACCTGAGAACTGACGTCAAAAAGTCCCACCCACCAGACCACAGCCCATTGGTCAGCGCTCTGTGTGGAGACACGTGATTGGTCAGGACGTACTTCCTGTCAGAACACACGTGTCCACACATAACAGTGTTGTGTAAGTGTCTCGTCCGTCCTTTAAACCCCAGTGAAAACCAGTCTGCTGCCTCTAAATATCACTGTGAATCAAACCTGGGACCAGTTCATTCAAAGTGTTCCAGAGATGCCGACGTCTCCTGTGAAAACGCGGATCCCTCTGACCAGCTTCGGTCATCTGATCACTGAGGTGAAGGTAAGACCACAGAACCGACCCTGCACGTCCAGTCTGCAGAGATCAGCTGGTGCTAGATATTCAGTGAGTCAAATAAAGTATCACACTGTAAATACTATCAGTCAGATATGTTTTAATACACTAATACATTCATTTTTATACCTTAAGTTACACATTCTATGCAGTTCCGGTTTTATATCTCTTGTAAACATGATGTTATACCCTAATACCATAATTAAACCCTCGTAATGGAAAGTAAATATCTTAATGTGCAATATTCATAGATATATATACATTCATTTAGCTATATTTGTTATATTTCCCTACACTTAAGTATTGTTGCTGTAATATTGCAAATTCCATATTGTGGGAAGGATTATTATATCTTATCTTATCTCTTAACTAGGTACTTTTACTCCAGTACAGTTTTTAGGCATCTGGGTACTGTCACTTTTGTAAACGTATGTATCTACTCCACTACAAGTGGGGTAGTTATTTTCCAGGTGTTGTTTTGTTATTTAAAGTTTTCCATTTGTATTTTATTCATATGTTTCAAAAAGCACCAATGACATAGATCGAAGGTGTAAAGAATAATTATTGTTAAAGAATCTCAATCAACATATTTAGGTTAAAAAAGAGGTAGAAGTATAAGTATACTTTTACATAAAGTACTACTAATAGTAAAATTTAAGTTTCCTGCTTTGTATACATTTATTGACTACCTCACATGACTATACAATGAAATACACGATCAAATTATAAACTATTATTCAGTTAATCACCCAGCAGTAAATAAAGTGATGGATATTAGTTCCGCTCTGGGAAAGTGACATTGCAGCACAGCAAGAAACTTATAAGTTATTTAAATAGAACAAATACAACTCAGTAAGAAAATAGAGATGTTCTATGGCCCAACTGCTGCATTTTACTCAATAATATGTAATGTGTATGATTTGTGCAAATTGATGTGCAAAGATATGTGAGCAGGCGTAAGGACATTAGTTCAAGTCATTTCTAAATAACATATAATAAAAGATAGATTCCTTTGTGGTATGGAAGGATTTATTTATTCATTTTATTCCATATCATATTTATAAGTCTAAATACACTGTAGCCATGAAACCTGCAACCACTTGATTTTTTAATTTGGCCACTTGGGGCAGCAGAAACAAGCTGTTACACAACTTAGAAAGACAGATAGAAAGGAGGGAAGAAAGAAAGTAAGAATGGCTGAATGGATGATCACTTCTTAAAAACCTTTAATTTCTTTGAAATTTAAATTATTTTTGTTTATTGTTGGGTTTTCTAGAAGAATACAACTTTGTGACTGTTAAGAAAAGTGCTTTGTAAATAAAGATTATTATCTGACCTCAGATTTAAACCATTCAAACAACACAAGCTTTAAAGAATCTCTTTTCATTTTAGAGACTTGAACGATTCAAATACTGTCAGTGTCGTAAAAAAGTTAAATTTCCCGTCAGCAGTTTGAAGAAAGAAAAAAAAAGTCAACCTCTAATGGATTTCTGTGGCAGCTGGAGAATTCATATAATTCGTTAATAGCTTTTGCATCTTGTGCAGTAAAAAGACAAAACTTTAAAACTCTCTGAAGCAAAGGGAATTACAGCTTTAAGCTTTTATCACACAGAAGTACTGTGGCTCTCTGGAGGAGAATGGCCGCTCTCTGGGTGTGCGGGGTGATTAGCTCCGAGTTCCGGTCGATGAATAATTCAGTTTAATCTCAGTCAGAGGACGTGTTGAATGAGACTCGACCAAAAACCCAGAGTGTCGCTGCATCGTCACGATGCCCGTCAGTCAAACTGCTGGTTTCAATATGTTCAACGTGTTCAACTATTCAACTTCTCTTTTGTGTTTGAGGCTCAACTGTCACTGATGATTACTCCATTCCTTGTCAGCTACAGTATCTGACTTTACTTTACACAATAAACATAAATACATAAATGTTAAATATTCATATGGGGTGTGGAAGACACCAGAAAAGACACAAAAATGAAAATACAAAACTTACAAAGTCTGCATTGCAGGTAATATATTAGTATGAAAGTGAAAGTTTGACATATATTAGTATAACAGAGAAAAATGTGGTTTGTTTTTAGTGGTTATAAAAGTATTTTTTATAAAAACACCAGCTCTCGTATATATAATATAATGAGATTCTATAGAGTTAAAGTTTCATGTTCCCATAATTTAAATTGGATGGTTTCACTTTCATTATTACTGGCATGTACTTGAAGTTGGTGATTAATTGATGTTGTGTCTGCTTTCGTGGTTGAATGTTTTTTTTTTCTCCTCATTTTTCACATTGGATTCTTCTTTCTCTATTTTTATTATATCTCACTTCCAGTAAAATGTGATGATTATTTAATCGTACTGCTTCCTCTTATTGTGTGTGCGTGCGTGTGCGTGTGTATTTGTGTTTCAGAGGCAGCTGTTTGGCATCGAGGCCCCGGCTTCTTCGGCGCTGACTGGTTGGAGGAAATACTTCAACAGCTACACGCTGCAGGGACGTCGAAATGTACGCAACACGCACGTATACACACACGCAGGCTCTGTTACATGTGACGCAGTGTTCACGTGTGTGGAGTCAGAACTGTGTCCCTCTCTGCTCTCTTCCAGTGCGTCCTGGCCACGTACGGAGTCCTGGTCGTAACAGCAGCTGCCTACATGATGCACAGGCAAAGCAAAAAAGAAACGTCCAGCCCCACGGCCTGAAAGATAAGAACTGTGACGAGTGAATTTACTGCAGGAAACGACGGGACACTCAATGTGAATGTGAAAGCGTTTGACAGCTTATCGTTTTGGTAATAAATGAAGTGCAAATGTTCAGCGCTGTTTTATCATTATTCAGTGATATGATGCAAAGTCACGCTGGTTGCCATGGCATCAAAGTGTGTGCATGTGTGTGTGTGTGTGTGTGTAATTGTTCGCCACAAGTCTATTCTCTGCTGAGGAAGCCGCAACCAAACCTCATTTTATGTTCTGTTTCTTCTCGTATTCTGTTGCACGGAGCCCAGTGAGGGTTAGACTCGCGACAAAAATCATGCAACGAGTTAAGACTCATATACAAGTTGTGTTGTAAAATGATCAGAATGACGACAACACTCATGCATGCACTAATTCATGCATGCAACAAAGATCATGTCTGAACTTGTAGACATTTATACATAGACGTGTTTTTGTGTTTGATTTGCCTCGACCAAGTTGAAACCACAGACGAGTAGGAGGGCGAGGCATAACCAAAAAAAAAGAGAAGAGCAAGATCATTTCTTCATTTTGCATTTCAAGAAAAATGTCAAAGTGATGGGAACAAAGTCGAATTAACATTAATCACGCAACTTCATGGATTTTTTTTTAACTCTGCTAAGTTTGTTAAATAAAGGTTCAAATCAAAGGAATGAGATTTATTGATTGAAATGATAACAGCTATCAGTTACATTTAAGTATACATGTGCACCCACTTCAGAAACTGGTGCAATCAGTCACTCCTCTAACTGGATGTGACAAACCAGAGGAGTCGACGTTATCCTCAACGTTTTCACTTTATTCATGAAATAGTATTTCAACTTTATCTTCAATGTTTGGACTTTATTCTGAAAAATGCAAAAATGCTAAATATCTTCCTCTCTCATGTTTGTCCTCGTGCCTGGGCCCTCACGCTCTTCAGTGAGAAAACCCTGATGCATGAAAATGAGACTCCCCTCCTCTTAGCTCCCGAGAACCATCAGCAACAACAATTACATTACATTACATTTCATTTAGCTGATGCTATTATCCAAAGTGACTTACAATAAGTGCATTCAATCACGAGGGTTCAAACCCAGAACAACAAGTATCAAGAAAGTACAATTTCTTCAAGAAAGCCAATTAACAATATAACAATATAACAACAAATACTTGCTGCCTCAAGTATTTCATTCTCTCAGGTTATTAAAGGGATATTTTATCTTCAGGGTGGGGCCTACACTAAAATAATAAAATAAAACATAAAATGAATTCATCAACATAGAACTTTATTTACCCAAAACAGAAATTACATTTTACTTGTATCTGTACTAAAGTAGATTTATTGTTTTGGTACTTTGATACACTTAGTCTCATACAAGAAAGTACCTGTGTACTTTCTACTTCACTACATATACATGTTCACTTTTAGGAATCTCATCCAATCGGATCGGGCAGGTAACATCAGAAGCGGCCTCACTGGTGAAGAAACTCCTGAAATGGATTCGGAAGAAGTCGCCGCTGAGACTCAGCCATTAATTAGAATATCAATGTTTCCAGTTGCATCATCTGCAGCATTCTTTATCAAAGTGAAAGAGCTAGCAGGAGCACGACCGATACATCCCAACCTGGCCTATCTCATCAAAGCTACGCCTCCAAAACACATGAGCGTGCACTGCCTGACGAGCGCTCGGACCCGACTGTACGTGAATCACTCGCTAACATCTGACCATCGTCCCTGCTTCAGCTGAAGAGCGCGAGCAGGGCGTGCACGGGCAGACGGGTCAGGACAGGGTCAGACAGGTGCACCAGGACTGAATGACATGATTTGGTTGTGTTTATTTAGTGATGGCTATCGCAATGTGAGGAGGACAGAGTCTGTCTAAGTCTTGTATTAAACAGTAAACATTAATAATTA
>CM031671.1:22271852-22416852 GCA_006182925.3 Reinhardtius hippoglossoides | reverse complement strand
CAGTTACTGCATCATAACAGAAAGACACAGACTTGATTTAAGAGGCAGTGCATTATTTACACAACATTATAACATATTATATGAATATATTGTATTGATAGTAAATATTATATATTATATAATTAATACATTATAATATAATACCAGGAGATGTTCCCACACTGATCGACACAAATCGATACCACGTCTGCAAAGTATATTAGTTGTAGTTGAGTTAGAGCAACAATTTTCTTTTCCTGGAATCACTTCTTAACCGCAAAGCTATCGCTAAAATGTCATCAGTTTGGTAATGTGTCGTACGGGAAAGTCCCGCGAGTAAAACATCACTTTAACGTGCACTTAATCAGCTATTTGAAGTAATTGTTGTTTATTCCTAGGTTTATTTATTTATTTGTCTTCTTTTTAAGTTCTGACTGGCTGTGATAACTGGCATTGCACAACTAGAATAAACTACAGTGGATGTGCACAGAGTGACAGTGTGGTGGCGTCTTCTTTCAGAGACAGCGGCCAGCCGGACGTCTTCTTCACCCTGAGTTACCAAAGCGAGGACGGCCCGACGAGCGTCCGCGTCCAGCTGAACGACCTCCTCTTCAGTCTGCAAGGCAGCCAGAAGAAGTATCCGTCCCTGTTCGCTCTGCTCACCTACTACACCAGCTCATCCTGCAAGCTGACGGTGCCCTACCGGCGGCAGCGTCCAGAGAGCCTGAGGCAGACGTGCAGGAGGGCGTTTGTTCGTACGTACGGAGCGGAGAATATAGGCAGCTTACCTGGACTGAGCTGTCAAGTTAGAAACTATCTTCACGCTTACCCGCACTGTACATAGACGCACGTGTGGACCCAGGGCCTGTTGCTGCATCAAGATTGTTGTTTGGGTTTTGTACGTTGAAAAAAGAAACATTCTGCATTTGTGTTTTGGCACGGCAATGGGGCACAGTGGTTTGCACCCTCGCCTCACGGCAAGAAAAGTAGAGGTTTGAACGACAGTTTGGCCGTTTGTATTTTCTCTGTGTGCCAACATAGGAGTTAAGTTCGTTGGTGATAAAGGTAGGTGAAAGGGATCTAGTGGCAGAAATTGAATGTAAAATAATCCTGGTGTTGTTTTCACGAGTGCGTTTCATCTTAATTGTACGAATTGTTATCTTTACTCTAGAATGGTCCCTATATATTTAAATGCTTTATATTAACATCGAGAGCGGGTCCTCTCAACGGTGGCCGCCATGCTTTTTTTTGCCCGGACTGGACTGAGTTTTTATTGGCAACTGAAGGCTACCTGGAAGGGGAGGGCTGCAACATGCAACTTCACCACTAGATGTCACTAAATACTACACACTGAACCTTTAACTGACAAAGCGAATGGTTGTTTGTATCTATATTGAAGCCGTCGACTTTTTAAGGGGGAATTGGCCTCAGCCCCCACGACCCTCAAAGGTGTAGATGATGTATATATTTGTGTTATTTAACCTTTTCTTGTAATTATAAATATCAGAAAGGCAGTTTGTTGCATCTGCAACTTGTTCAAGGGTTCTTTGCACACATTATCAAAATGACACAAGAGTTTACGTGGCATAGTTGATTATTCCTTTAAAAAGATCATTCTGTCAGAAATAACTTTTTCATCGTGTACGTATATATGATAAACACTTGCAGCGAATGCCTCCACGACACATTCAGACCAATATAAATAGTCCAATTACACATCAAATAGTGTTTGTTTCTGAGATGGTTTGTATCATTTTAGGTAGTGTTCATTTGTGTGATCATTCTAGTTTAGTGAGTTATTTGATGTTATAACAGGGTGATATAACAGAGACTGAAAAGATGGCAACATCCATGTCCGAGATATGTTTGCTTCACTTGTGTACAACTGAAGGAGAAACCACTGGCCCGAATATCTGTTATTGTGATTATGATGAGTAAAACATGACTTGAATCCCAAATGTGTAAAATCTGTTTTGAAATATATCATCGGTACATTACTCTTGTTTCAACTGTTTGAGTGGATTCAGGGCATATCCTCCAATTCATTTATAATTCATTTAAACTCCAACCAAACTAAGAAGGGGGACTTAATTTGGGTTCATCCAGCTTGCAAAGTTTAAACTTGCACATTAACACTTTTTATCACATCGAAATTGGTCATCTGTCATTTGTTCTACTTCCTGTTCTAAATCTGAGTGGTAGTGGCCCCTTTAGCTTAAATTAGCCCAGCACCAGGGACACACACACACACACACACACACACACACACACACACACACACACACACACACACACACACACACACAGTCCCTGTCCTCAAATTATCTCTGTCTTATTAACCTTAAAGATGTTGAAGTAAAGGTATCAACACAAAGACACACGGTCAGTTTAAGGTGAGAGAGATAGAGATTTAAATAAACAATTTAATATTCTTACATATATAAACATATATATGAAAAAACCCAAGGTTTAAAAAAAAAAGATTAAAATAAAACAATACAAGCAGGAGAATAAATAATATATTTTATATTATCTTCCAGTTTAGTGCACATGAATAGATACAGTTCAGTTTAATAGAAGTGAGTTAAACCATTATAAGACAAGATAAGAATATTGAACCTCAAACTTGTTACAGCAGCAGAGATGAAGTCAGAATGAAGCAGAGAAGAGAATAAAAAAGGCAAATGAATAAATGAATAAAATACAAATACACAATATGTACTTGTATACACCTTTCACTACGCAAATATTGTTAAGAGAGGTACTTGAATACTTGTATAATTATTTCAGATCCGCAGTCCCATGTGTCCTCCACTGTCCCGTGCTGAGTGCCCCCCCCCCTGCACGCGACATGATTATGACCACGTCAAACGACCTCTCCAGCACGCGCGCACGACACGCGCACCGGGATTACAACAACTGGAGTGCGCGAGCAGCTCGTGTTTATGTGATGTCATCTTGTGTGACAGTGAGCGTGCGTGTGTGAGCGTGCACGTTCAAGTGCGTGTGTGCGTGTGCGTGCGTGCGTGCGTGCGTTGTGTGTGTGTGTGTGTGTGTGTGTGTGTGTGTGTGTGTGTGTGTGTGTGTGTGTGTGTGTGTGCACGCGCTCTGGAGCTGGCGCGAGCTGGTCCGCGGCGGCAGACTGAGCGCTCGTGAGATTTCAGATTTGACCCAACATGTAGGAGGGCGCTCGAGCTCCATCCTTCTCTCTCCTCTTCTCGCGCACGGAGCGGAACGGAACGCACGTAGACCCGGTGAAACCGTCACGCGGATCGGATCCGTGGAATCTGTTCCACAGCATCATCCCGACAGAGCGCGAGGAGCGGCCGGTGGTCGGTGTGGCACCGGGCGGAGGGACACAGAGGCGGGACGCTGTGCGCTGGACCTCCTGGCCGAACCGGAGCATCCCCCCACGGTCCCCCCGGGCAGCAGCATCCCGTCCCCCCGCGCCTCAGCTCCAGCGGGAGGCCCGGCCCCGGAGCGGCGGCAGGATGTAGCAGCGGATTAACGGAGGAGAGAGGGGCGCTCCGAGGAAGCGAGCGGGACCAGGGAGCGGGACTGCGGCGGGACGGAGGGGACATGGGGAAGGACCAGGAGCTGCTCCAGGCCGTGAAGACCGAGGACTTGCTGACAGCACAGCGGCTCCTACAGAAACCACGGCCGGGGAAAGCCAGTCAGTATCTGTCCATCCTCCTGACACACACACACACACACTCATGATGTGCAGGAGTGCAGGCAGGCAGGCACGCACGCACACGCGCACACACACGTTACCAGGTCAGGACAGTGCAGCCTAAATGGTGCACTGCATGTGTCTCCATCTCTCTCTCCTCATCTCTCTCTCTCTGAACTGTATCTATATATTTCTACGTGTTGATACCTTTTCATCATCATCTTTACGGTCAATAAGACAATTTGACGACAGGGAAAGTGCGTGTGTGTGTGTGTGTGTGTGTGTGTGTGTGTGTGTGTGTGTGTGCGTGTGTGTGTGTGTGTGTGCGTGTTTGTTTGTGTGCTATGACGTTGAGAGTGTGATAGTGATGACGTTGCACGTGTGTGAGAGCAGTCAGCAAAATGTAATTGGAAATTAGGAATGCTTGTCACCCCATTTCCCACAATTCACCGCAGTTGTGTGTAGCCCAAGTGTGCGCGGATGCACAAAAATATGGGCGTGCACGCCAGCGAGGATGTGTGTATTAGTGAGTGTGTATTTGAGTGTGTGTGTGTGTGAGAGAGAGAGAGAGAGAGAGAGAGATGTGGAAGGTCCTACACTGCTCTCGGGACAGGGGGATTATTGGTGTGTGAAGATGCCAGATGTTGGTGGTAATAATGTGATGACTGTCTGCGAGTGCACACGCGTGCACATACGTGGCGGAGCTCGAGCTTGTGCACATGCATGTGTGTTTGACATGGAGTCAGCTGGGACTTGAGGTGATAATTAGATTTCAATTACAGCCTAGAAACCGCTCTCCTCCTCCTCCTCCATTTCACCACAAGGCCTCCTCTCCTCTCCTCCTCTTTTCCTGCTTCCTCATCTCCTCTTATCCTCGTCTCCTCTCCCTTTTTTCTGTTTACACTTCTCTCGTTTCCTCCTCTTCGATCACATCCCCCTTCTTTTCCTCCAGTTTCCTCTCCTTACTTCCTATATGCCCTCCTCCCTTATACGATTCACACTCTCCTCTCCTCATCTCCTTTCCTTACCTCGTTTGCACCTCCCCTCTCACCTCTGCAGCTCTCCTCCTCCTTTTCCTCTCTCCAGCTCTAAAGTCTCTCCATCCTCTCCTCTCGTGTTTGTCTCTGAACATTCCAGCAGTGCCATGGAAAAGAAAAATGCTTCTCCTCAAATGCCAGAACAGATCAGCTCCGAGCGCTCAGTCCACTGCACACTGACAAAAGAGGAAAGGGGGGAGGTGGGTGGAGGGCTAGGGTGAGGAAGAGGGAGACGAGGGAGACGAGGGAGACGAGGGTGAGGAACGACAGAGAGAGGAGCGCCGGACAGGGGGGGGGGACACACTGAGATATGGATGTGGGAAGATAAAGAGACAGGAAGTGATGGGGAGAGGTTAAAGGGTGAGTTAGAGAAAGTGTGTGTGTGTGTGTGTGTGTGTGGTGTGTGCGTGTGCGTGTGCGTGTGCGTGTGTGTCCAGGTACGTGTTGGAATAATTAAGCAGGAAGCCACGTTCCTCTGCTGGATAAACGCTGCCTACACACACACACACACACACACACACACACACACACCCAAAGTCGCAGGAGAGCATGCACAGAAATACACTTGACACATGAGGTGTTAGTCATGTGGTGGCTGCCTGGGTTTGTATTCCTAACAGTATTTGAATGGAGCTGGAGCAGCAGTGTAGCAGGTGACAGGGAGGTCTTGTAGTTGTTTAGTCGCTTTGAACAAAATGTCACAATTGAATTGAGGTGGTTGACAGGCGGACGTAACACACGACCCACAGAGGCGTTATCGATGGTTAAATTGTTTACTGATGCTATACAGATCAGGTTAAAGAAATAACAACAATTCACGTGTTATATATTAGAAATCCACAGTTTTAATAAGGGTAATAGAACGTTTCATCGACGCCTTTTAATTGCGTCATATCTGCTTTAACTTCCGCGTTAAATAACGTTTGATGAAGGACAAACACGGCTGTTTGTATCGGTCACTTGTAATGGATCACGGTTATTCATTGTTTTTTGATGCATTTTTAATACATTTTTAATACCTTTACCTAATCTGTGAACATGATTTACGTCTGAGTTGCGTCAGGTAGATTGGTAGTAAAGACAACAACTCCCATGATCCCACGCTGCGCCACAACATCATCGATCTAAAGGTCTTTTGTTGTTGTTTTGATCGAGAAGTTACGTATTGTAGGTTTAATTAAAATGGCGCTTAGTAGTGGGCAAAACTCCACCAGAGTCAATCTGTCCACTTAAAGTCAATCAAGCTGCAACAAATTTCATAAGCTCATAAATGTGCCGGATTGTTGTCATCGAGATCAACTAATTACTCCCTGGGAAATGTGTGAAGATGTAAAAAAAAAAAAGCATTATCAATGATAAAGTAAGTGAAACTAAATTCCGTTTGTCCAAACCATCCAATCAAATAATCCACAGCGGCACAATCAAAACCTCCTCGGTGGAGGTGATAACTCCTGGGTTGCCAGATTCAACATGACATTTCACTAGCACATAAATTCATCACCGAAACCATTAAGTTTGAACTTACAAAAGTTAGGAAGTCAATGACAAAGGGCACCGTGTTCTTCACTTCCAGTCGTGTGTGTAATGGCTCTCTCAAGCTGTCAGCAAAAGTTAATCAGCTGCCGATAAATGTGGAAAGATAATTGAGAAATGGTCCGACAACAATCCATCAAATCTGGGAATACGCTGGTAATAAAAGATTTTCCAGAGGGTCAAACAGGAGCTATAGAGGAAAAACACAGGGACATGCTGGAGCAGGATTTTTCACAACCTGGCAACCCAACATGTGTTCTCATTTATGAGTTATAACTAATCTACGAAGCCTTAATAAACAATATATGATTTATAAATAAAGCCATTGGTTATTAAATATGCCAGTTTGCTGTTTAATACCGGTCTGTCACGTGACTCACATCTGTACAGCTGCTGAACGTTTCCCTGATATTTTCTGGACGGGCTTTAAGCGAGAAGGCAAATGTAAGAGTCAATTGCTTCCGACATTTTCTGGAACTTCTTCTGCCAGTAGTAAAATGTCACACTGAGCCCATGTGAGAAAACAGCAGGAAAATTCACAGCGAGTGAGTGGGCGTGTTGAAGACGTTTCCTGCAGTGACGGATTTATAACTGAGAAAAAAATATATATATATACAAATACGCCACCGTGAAGATGAGATTCGAGAGCTTTTGGAGATGAGGGTCAATGCCAGGGTCGATGTGCTGTGAACGAAAACACTGTGCTTTCATCAGCCGAATTTATACATCGTCTCCTGCTGCCTCCCAGGCGCCACTCTCGCCTTGTGAATATGTCTGACCTGCAGGTAAACTCTGTGGCCCATTCTCCGGATTTTGTGTCTGAAAACAGCTTGAGACACTTTAAACAGACGCCATTAGAAACCAGTGCCTGTTTAAAAGAAAAGAAAGGGACATTCCTAAACCATTTGGTAATGGTTTCCTTATCTTCAGCTCTGTTGAAAGAGAACGTCTTTATCTTGGAGATACGAGGATATTTCTTTTATCGTAATTGCATCTCTTTTATGTTGCAACCAACTGAAATGGGCACTAAGTATTTTATACAATGCTTCAGTCTGTCGACGCTCAAAGACGAGCAACAGCTGGCTCGGCTCGTAGTCTGGACTGGAACGAGATGGAAAGGTGTGAAGGTGTCCATCAAATACACGACATGTTCATTACGGTATGTACACTGGTGAGGAATCATCAGCTGCTGCCTGAGTTCTACTTTCACCAGCTTCCAGAAAACTTCCATGACGTAGACAAGCATGTCATCTTTCACACCTGTAGTGAGACTCTCCTTTCCACTTCCACTTTCCACTACTGAGTAACGTCTGTGGAAAATCCATTTTTTAAAAGTTTGATGTTAAATCAACTTTCAGCAGCTGGTAACTCCAATTCATAAGGTTCACTATGAAAAGTTGCAGTCACCACTGACATTATAACATTAACGTTAGCGTACCAGCAATTTTATTATTCAATTTTCATTACCACAAACTAATAGTAGAACTTCAAAAGACCACATTATATGAAACATTTTCCCGTCTTAACAACCACACAAAGCACTTTACGCCACAAGTCACATTCACCCATTCGCACATCATTCAGTCCTACTCAAGAACACTTAGGCCTGTGGAACGGAGGAGCCGGGGATCGCACCTCCATCCTTCTGGTTTGTGTTCGACCCGCTCTACCTCAGCCACAGCTTTACACCTTACCTTGACCGTTAGCGTACTGTGACCCTGAGTGACTTCAACATATCTGTATTCGTCTGAAAACAGGAGGAAATACGGTGAGAATGTCGGTGCATTTTTTTCAAGGCCACACGTTTCCCTGAAACTCTAAATGCAGGTTGACAGGCAAAGTCGGAGGAGATGGGAACCGGACCTAAGAACATGTCTGGTAATGAGAATCCTTGAAAAATCCCCAGTCTCACCTCCCGTGAGATTTGTGAATCCTCTGTTCCACCGAAGGCTGCTTTGTCAGCCAGTAGCTAACAGCCTGTTTTTAATTCTCTCCGATATCAAGTTTGAAAGGTTTCAAATTGAAGGTGAATGATGCGATTTCGTGTCCAAATAATTTGTAAAACAGATAAAACACGAGGGAAATTGTTTTTCACTGCTACGTGATTGACAGTCTGTGAGAATGGCACATTTGGGAGTTCCCATGGCAACATGGGCTCAGTTGCAGTATAATGCCTAAAATTATTTTTAAAAATATATAAACCCCATCACATAAACATTATGGTAATGCTCCAAACAGTTCGTTTCAGAGGGAGAATCCATAAATCTGAAATGGTAAGCACCACATTCAAGTGCTTAGTATGAATGAAATAAACACAAGTTTTGAATGTGAAAATCTGTTCTGACATGAATCCCTGTGACTCGTCAACCAAAAGAAAGGATGAATCCTTTAAGAGTGAGCTGGTTTCTGTTAGTTGCCTCCCTCAGATAGTATTTCATTAAATATACATACCACGGTTTTGGGTCAGAAGGAGAGCATTATTAAATAATGTCTCACTCCCGCCTTCTCGTAGTAAAAGGAGGATCATCTCAAAGGAAACAGTGGGTGTAATAATTGTGGGTGTTGGGTTTTGTTATGAGTTCGTGTGCAGGTTTGGTGTCATGTGACAGTCTGATGGTGACACACATATCAGTGCTCACAGATTCATCCGCCGGGGGAGGGACGGATGGTTCTTATTTTTTTAATCCAAGACAGATAGAGGGGGAACCTACACGTCCACACAAACACGCAGCGGAACCATGTCTGAGTGTAAACAGAAACGAGCTGAACGACCAATCAGCGCACACTCTTTAGCAAATTACAGGGGGAAATTAGAGTGTGAGAGATGGATGAAGGGATGGAGTGTAGAGAGATGCTGCAGAGAGAAAGAGGAGCTTTTCCCCAGATTACAGGACAGCTACAGATTACGGCCTGTGGATTATGAGGGTTTGACCAAAAAAAAAACTGGTGGAAGAGAGACAAACAAGCCGCTGTCTCTGTGTCATTTTCAGACTGCGTGTGTTGTAACGTGTTGTTGTGCACGTTCTCCTTCCTGTTGTCTGGCGTCTTCATCGTTCTCACGCTTCAGTCAAAGATCAAGGTTATCACATGCAAAGACATGCACGTTTGCATAATCACAGACAAATATAGATATATATACCCAAACAAGGTATAAATATACACAATGTATGACAGAGTTATGGTTAATTGATTCATTGATAAACAGAAAATGTATCTGAAATTGAACCAATTGTTGAAGTGATTTTTATGCACGAAAATACTTGGGTTGTCCACGAATTGCTGAATTCAGTAGAGACTTTAAATACCGAATGTCTCATGAATAATAATCATTATAATAATCTGAAATTTGAAAACTCAGTGGCTGATGCAGATGTAAAGAAAAGAGCAAGAAAGTCCACAAGGCCACAAAAAAATGCTAAAGCTAACACTTTTATTTCAGAGTTAGTCGACAAAGATTAATACTGTGTTTGATTATATGCATCTGAAATTCTACTTTAAACAAAATAGTTTCACGTCAACCTCCTTAATCTCTTGAACATACCGATGGATATTTTAATATGGGAATCAAACAACTGTTAAATCAAAGTCATTCATGTTTTTGCTGTTCATGCAGGTTTGTTCACGGGAGTAAATCTCAATTAAGAATCAAACGATTTTCAGATTTCTTTATGCAACTCTAATATTTCCTTTGCAGCTGTTATCTCAAATCTTTTTCTCCTGTTGAGTTTCCCAGGAAGGATTTTTCTTTGTCTCCTTTACCTTGTCACTTCTTCTTGACCTTCTTTTGTTGTTTTGCGGTGAAGAAACGGTTTGAAAGGCGGCGGGTTGCTCGTGAGCGCTCACAGGTGTAAAAAGCGTAGCTGTCAAGCCCACCTGCAGGAAGTGAAAGTACAAGGACAGAATACATTAATCACTGAATTCTGATGAGGTTTAAATTTGGATTGTAAGCAGTTTAGTTTCTCCCCCTTAATCCTCTCGCTCTCTGTTTCCTCTTTCTGTTTCAGAGCTCCTTGGAGCAGCAAAGAGGGTGAATGTCAATATCCAGGATGCAGATGGGTGAGAGAGCACCTCGTGTTTCATGTTCTCCTGACATCAATCCACAT
The DNA here is from genome assembly GCA_006182925.3 of Reinhardtius hippoglossoides. Lineage (NCBI taxonomy): Eukaryota > Metazoa > Chordata > Actinopteri > Pleuronectiformes > Pleuronectidae > Reinhardtius > Reinhardtius hippoglossoides. The sequence continues at coordinate 22,406,527 of CM031671.1, read as the reverse complement.
CCTTTTACTCTTGGGTTTTTGTGGCTTATTTTCTTCACTGCATCCTCTTTCAAATCATTCTGTCTGACAGAATTATTGTTTTTACTAATTAGATTACACACGTTTGCAATGTTATTACGGTGAGACTGAACACGAGGTCCGTTTTAGATTGTATTGTTCATTATTAGATTAGATTAGATTCAACTTTATTGTCAAGTACTGAGACAACGAGGATCTAAGAGCTGCATTCTTTAATAAAATGCATTTCTAATTAATTCTACTGAATAAGTGATTATAAACCTTTTATGAGGTCCATTTTATTAGCAGCACAATGTCATTGGCAAAGTAATTTAAGTTATATTCATGTTTAACTAGAGCTGGGCAATAAAACATTATCAATCATCATCATAATATCATTTTCATCAATAGCAATAAGCAAAGGTTCAAAATATATCAATATATAAAATTGATCCACCTCAGATTTATAAAATATTTTGCCGTGTTGTCGTGTTTATAAGTTTAAAACTAAAACCTTCACTTAGGAGCAAAATCTGTCTTTAAACTTAAAAGAAATAATAATGTGACATTTATCGTGATAATTATCAGTATGAACCGATATGAACATTTTTATTGTGATATCATTTTTTTGCTCATCGCTCAACCCCTTGACAAATGCTTCACCACTTCGACTGGACGTCTTGGCCCATGTGGTTCCGGGCCTTTGTGTGTTCGTGACACACTCTGATTAACACAGCAGCTGGATCCTTCAGCTAATATTGCATTAGACTCGCTCCAATTTACTCACATTTCCTTTTGTGGGACACGATGTTAAAGGCAGTCGTTCCCAAACTGTATGATGTAGGAAATGAATCACTGATAAATATATTTTTATCCTAAAATCCTTAAATAAAACCTGAGACTGAAAAAAATGGGTTGGTCGGTGTGATGAAGGGACAGATCACATCCACTGTCGTCCACCTGAGGTGAGATAAGGTCACGAGTAGACGCCAACTCATTTGAAAGGATTACGAGTAAGAGACAGTTTGGGATCCACCGGTGTAGAAAACCCGTCCCTCCAACAGAGATGTTAGATTTAATCCACGAGACAGGAAACATCCTCAAAACTCACCAAACTCCAATTAATCCAGGAGTTTTTTTCCCCCTGCAGCCGAGCCACGTTTTTGATCGTCCGCTGACAGGGCCAAGCTGAAAGAAATCTCTGTTTACTCTCAATAAACCAAATCAACCATATCACAATACACATTATCCTCTGCTTAAACGGGTCTTTTTAAACATGAAGCCAGCCGAGGAGCTCAGATCCACAGATTTATTACCTTTAGAGCAAAGCCAACATTTCTCAGCTTTTAAATTTGCTCAGGACTGTTCCTGCATTAACTCTGAATGGACCACTATGGATTCTGGCTATTTTTAGACTCCACGATTGGTTGAGCTATTTTCTGTGTGCACATGCTTGGTTTGCGATGATGCTGCGTTCGGCTCCATCAGATTACAAAGATCTTTTTATTATGTGGATTGGAATTAGATAATTGGACCCAACTCTTTGTGTAATGACTGTTGATTCGTTGATTTGACTCCGGGGCCTGGCCCTCAAAATTCACCAGGGATCCATTAGAACACACACACACACACACACACACTCACACACACAGGCGCGCTGTGAGTACGCTCAGCTGGGGGTAGAGAGATTGCTTATTAATGGAAGTAGGTCATTTGCCCCCTCCCGTCGCTCAAACAGAGCGGAGGGGCGGAGCTGCTCCATACGCTGAAGATTATTTCAGCAAAGTTATCCACTGGTTTTACACCACATTTATGAATATGTGTATTTTTATACATAATCTGTGTCTGTGTGAAGGTTGTCACCGCTGCACCATGCTGCTCTGAGCGGCAACAAGGAGCTGATCTCTCTGCTGCTGGAGGCCCAGGCTGCAGTGGATATTAAAGACAATAAAGGTAAAGACACACATTTGTCAGTGTCCTCACAATTCATACAAACAGGCGCAAACACACAAGACGGGCTGGAACACAGAGCAATCATAAAAAAAACAGCAACACAAATACATCTGGTTTTCCCCTGCGTGACCAATAATACCCTCTTATGTAACAAAAGGTGAGCTGGGTAGTGTACAGTGTTTATGAGAGGTGACAGATTTGTGTGCACAGCAAACAATAGACAATAGAAGGGGCATTTTCCGTGGCTGCAGGAAGGGGAGTCCGGTGGAAGTGGAGCAGCCCTGATTTCCCCTTTTCTCACAGGAAAATATACCCAGTTCCACACTGGCAGAATCCAGAGCAGCAAATCTCAGGGCAGATGGGAGATGTAATCCCACCAGGATGTGGTGCTGCATCTCTCTAGTCTCCCAGTCAGTCGTGCCCAGTATGTCTCTAAATATAGGTTCACACCTGGCAGGCATCCTCAGCAGCGGGTCCTGTCGTGATGTGGGAACCTCCGATGTTTCAGTATCTGACTGAAGCTCGTGGTTGAGCACTGGAAGAACTTCAGTGCTGCTATAATCAACATATCTATATTAACAAAGGATCAAATGACTGTTCATGAACGGATAATTTTTTTTAAATAAGCCTCCATCGGGATGAGAACACAAATCCACTACAAACAAGCATGCCGGGCCAGTAGGTGGCGAAATAAAGTCCTAAATTTCTGTCGGGAACAATAAAGTATAAATCTATCTATCAACAATTCGTCAAATACATGGCCGACAGTGTTTGTGGTGCATCATAACACAAAGCAACAATGGGCATGCACAAAGTAAGCTGTGACATCAGTGTTTCCGAAATATTCAGTTTTAAAACATACATTTTTAAAGTCTGCACTGTAAAAATTGTAGTTTTAGGGCAAAATATCCTCATTTGTGTGGACAGGGCCTAAGATTAAACCTAAAAGAAACATAAGACACATGAAAGAGAAATAAACTGGATTTTAACCTTCATCTGTTGACAAAGTGGATGGAACACAACATTTGTCCTTTTTTCAGAGGCCATACTTCATAAATTTAACGTTGCTTGTTAATAGTTTAAACCATAATATCACCTAAAGTTGCAGCTAGTAGACACAAACTATCCCGGGCGTATTTTCTTTAGCATTATGTTACAGCCCATATACCATTATTATTAAATAAAACCAGACAAGTATAGTTAAGTATTGTGATGGAAATTCATCTTGAGATTTGAAATAATGAAATTCTCAGACTGGAGTTGCCTTTGAGTCTTTATAATGGTAAACTCTGCAGAGGTTACACAACAAGCACGGGTGCTCAAAATGGAACTGGCCGCAAGTTCACAAAAGCCAGAACTTATACAAAGAGGCTTTCATAAACAATATGAAAAAAGACAAGCCAGAACTATACAAAGAGGCGCTTCATAAAACATAATATGAAAAAAGACATGAAATCATCATCTGTGTCTATCTGCTGTGTCCGTCCGCTGTAGCAAACTCCCTGTTTGTCAAGGTCACAGCAGTGAGACACCTGGTCAGTGGAATTTCCCCACCACAGTATAGTTCGCGTTTGCAAGTTCAGTCTTTCATAAATCTCTTTTTCTTTGGAACTCACCTTTCCACCATGTGTTAAAGGAGGGTAACGGCCCAACACTTCCTGTATCAGCAGTGATGTCACTCAGGAGCAACCATGTGTGAGGGGAGGTGCAGTAGGTTTAATAAATAATTGTTTGTGTTATTTTGGTGTATAGTGTTTCAGTCAAGCTGCCAAATGTAAACTTGGGGAAACGTGACGGCAGCACAGTCGTTTTTAAAGATAAATTTCGCCTTCCTGTTTCCAGAGGAGGCGGGGCTAACGAGGATGGTATGGTCTGGGTTGGCTCCTGCTGATGTAAGAGGCTATATAATGACACCTGCCCCTGACACCATGACAGTCTACCCCCTTCAAACACAATGCTGGGCAGTGCCTAACACACACAAGTCGGCAAGTAGTTGGTTGAATATTTAGAAGCTCTGCTGTCAAATCATTCCCTGGGAGCTGGTAGAGACCAAAACAGAGATAAAAGCGTGGAATGTTGGTCTTGAGTTCATCAGGTTGACGGAAACACGACCCTTAACGCGAATGCCTCTTCGTATCAGCCGGATGTGTGAACTGGTAAATGTCTTCTAACAAGTCACAGTGAAAGGTTATGAGCCTCATTACTGTGTTTACGAGACACTTGCCACATGCGGGGGCCAACAACCGTGGACGTCCTGCAGGCCTGGACCTCTACATTCCCAAAAACTCATAAACAGGAAACACTGCAAAGGCTCATTATGTAAACTGGGAACTCAGTTCAGGGGAATTTCCAAAACCAGACGAATCATTTGACCCGCGAATACCAATCTTCTATGGGAACTGCATTAGTTATCAGAGCCAAATTATCTCATATGACCAGATCGTGATTCCCATTGCTCCTCCTTAATGTCCATGGCCACTGTTGCCTGCCAAATAAAACACTGTTCCTGATATTCACACGGCACATATGACTCTATAATAATATCGCAACTGAAAGTTCAGAACTCCAGGATGCACAGTCTCGGGGAACTTCTCCCTTGTCTGAGCCAATCACCGAAACACTTTCTGGAAGCTCTTTTCATTTGCCCCCACATCCCCTCATGCACCCAGACTTGAGCTTCTGCAACCCCTGCAGCTGCCGCGCCTCTCTCTTCTGCCAGTACCTCTTTTATGAGTCAGGACTTTCTCATGCCAACCCGAGCCTGGGGTGGGGGGGGCTTCTTTAGTCAGCTCGACAATGCGGCTCATCGCTGGTATCAGGACCGGGGGCCTTGGGCCGCCGCCATGAGAAACACTCTCACTCTTCCTTGCAGCCACTGCGACAAAGTGTTTAATGTTTTCTGGTTTGTGGCGCTGGTGGTGGTGATGCTGCTGCTGTGTGTGATTGTGCTGTTCTTACCGGAGCTTTGGGTCATGTTGCATTTCCTGCCTGGCTCCAGGACTGAGCCGTTCAGTCCCCTGCAACGTTCTCTCCGGTATAGTTAAGCCACTTATTGGGGTTTCCTTGTGTTGCCCTTTCTCTGAAAGCGTTTTGTCTCGGACGTCCCGAGAGTATGATGCGTGCAATATGCCCGGGGTCACGAAAGGTCACGAGCGTGTGTCAAACACAATAAGACAGCGTTTCCAGGAGGGACACTGGGAGTCCGTGCCTAAATCTATTGCTGCAAAAAGACACACATTACAGAAACGTCACAACTAACAATTATCTTCGTTATCAATTAATCTACTGATTGTTTTCAATTAAACATTAAGTTCATAGATTGTGACACAGTCGCATGAATGTACATCACAACTTCATAGAGACAAGGATGACGTCCAAAAATGTCCAACTCACAGCCCAAAAGTCAAAAACTGCATATATCTACTTGGGTCTGAAGTCTAAAAGTCTGTTTATACCTCTGTCTATAAGTTTATTTTCAATTTCAAGGGCAACACTTGGAGTTTAATTAGCTCTCAAGCTATAATTGGCTCACCAGAGAAATTAGTAATGAGAACAATGTGTGTGTGTGTGTGTGTGTGTGTGTGTGTGTGTGTGTGTGTGTGTGTGTGTGTGTGTGTGTGTGTGTGTGTGTGTGTGTGTGTGTGTGTGTGTGTGTGTGTGTGTGTGTGTGTGTGTGTGTGTGTGTGTGTGTAGGGATGCGTCCTCTGCATTACGCTGCGTGGCAGGGGAAGACTGAACCAATGAAAATGCTGCTGAAATCCGGGTCGTCGGTCAACGGACAGTCAGATGAAGGACAGATCCCTCTCCACCTGTCAGCTCAGCATGGACACTATGATGGGGTAACTGTGTGTGTGTGTGTGTGTGTGTGTGTGTGTGTGTGTGGTGTGTGTGTGTGTGTGTGTCTGTCTGTAAACTGTAGGAGTGTATTTTGAGATGGCCGTGTGTTTTTGTGAGGAGTGTTAGGTTTGCCTGATGATGCATACACGATTTGTTGTTGTTACAAGTCACAGAATATGGTGAGATGTGTGTGTGTGCGTGTGTGTGTGTGTCTGTGTGTTACAGTCGGAGATGTTGCTGCAACACCAGTCCAACCCGTGTATCTCAGATGCAGCTGGGAAAACACCATTGGACCTCGCCTGTGAATTTGGACGTGTTGGAGTGAGTCGATTGACTGAAACCAAACAAATATTATACTTGTATTTAATTGCATTTGACTATTATTTACAAGGACATTCTCAGACATTAAAAAACATGTTTTTCTTCAGTGCCAGATGATGCGAATATATCTTGAATGACTATTCCTGAACAATAGGTCAAAAATAGTATTCTCAAAGATATATTGAGAATAACATATCTATAAATTAAAAAACGCTCAAATAATCTGCAGCAAAAAAAACAGAAGACTAAGTATCTGCTGCAACTTTTGCAAATTTGAATTTATAGGTTTTTAAATCAAATTTTAGCTGGAGATCTCATTCAGAAGTGGCGGTGTACCGTGTGTACTTACTGACCTGAGTCCCCGTAGCTGGTGTGTATTTGATCCTGTGTGTCTCTCTGTCGTTAAGGTGGTGCAGCTCCTGCTCAGCAGTAACATGTGTGCAGCCATGCTAGAACCGAAACCCTCCGACCCCAACGGAGTGTCACCTCTGCATCTCGCTGCCAAGAACGGACATATTGACGTCATACGGTCTGAGAAACTTGTCCTTTCAGTCTGACCCCCCCCCCCCTCAGTATGTGTCTGTCTGTCAGTCAGTCACATGTCCCTCTGACTGCTTGATCTAGTCTAACCTTAACCTCAGGGTCACCACTGTGTAATAAACATCTGTTTCAGATCTCAGGGAGATGTAGGTTTTATTATTCATGTAGAAGGTTTGTAATTCTACAATTTGTTATAGGCGTTTTTTTGTTTTTCTTCGTTTGTATTATTTTATACATTTGTTTCTATGAAAGATTCCATATGAAAAAAGTTTGTACCGTCATTATTTTGTGCTGCAGGTTGCTGATTCAGGCGGGTATAGATATCAACAGACAGTCCGAGTCTGGCACAGCGCTACATCAGGCTGCCCTCTGTGGGAAGACAGAGGTAGTACGCCTGCTGCTGGATGTAAGTCTGTCAGTCTGTCTGTCAGTCAGTCAGTCAGTCAGTAGCACTGTTAGGTCTGTCGTCGCTGTCTTTGTCTGTCTGTCTGTCAGCTGTCGTACGTCCTGTGTCTGTCTGTCTGTCTGTCTGTCTGTCTCTGTCTGTCTGCGTGTTTCTACATAAGCAACTGTTAGAGTTGCCTCCCTCTCTTTACTGATCTGTGTCATTCACTTTGACGTCCACTTGTTACATGAGCTGGAGCTGAGAGTCTTCTCTTCTACCTGTCGTGCGATATTTCAAACCAGCATTCGTTTTGTTCTTTAGTCTTTTTTTTGTCATCTTCCGTGGGATAAGACTTCTGATGATTAACCCTGCGTCTGAGCGGGGCCTGTTCTCCATCTTCCCTCTCATCCTGGAGTATTTCATGTTTTGAAGTTATTGCTGAGGCAGCACACACACAACAAGTGTTAGCAGCAGGCAGGTCCACACAGCTAGACTGACAGAGAATCATGGGTGGATTATCAAACAGCTTCCACCAGACACAGGCTCAGGGCCCCTGGGCCAGAGCCTCTGTGTGAAGTGACTGTTAATATGTCTTACTATAGAGCTGCAGTAAGAAGACACCAAATGGCCATAAAGAGATGCAAAACCACAACAAGGAGACAAAATAATCATCACAAAGGGACGTAAAATTGCTATAAAGGGACACCTAACAAAATGAAATTCGAGATACAAAGTGACAATAAGGAGGGAAAATGACTGAAAAGAATCAAAGACGGACCACATAGAGACACTAAACAACCACAAAATGAACAAAAAGTTACACAAAATCAACATAGAGGGACACAAACTACTGCAAGGACACACATGAGAACCACAAAGTCCCAAATTGACCAAAAATAACCAATGCCACAATTCCTCCAGAACCCTCGCTCTCATAATTCTGTATTTAGATTTCCATTTCTCCTCCACCTCCATCCAGAGCGGCATCAGTGCAGGGGTGAGAAACACTCTGAGTCAAACGGCGCTGGACATCGTGAACCAGTTCACCACCACACAGGCCAGCCGAGAGATCAAGCAACTCCTGAGAGGTGGGTACACAAGTGCATGAACACACAATCACACACAATCAGTGTGACATATTGAGTGAATTCTTTTTGGAAGTACTATGCATATATTTAACACAGTGTGGTACATTTCCATTCTTGATGCATAGTGCAAATAGTGAATACACCTAGAATAGTGTTGAGGTAGAGGTTTTCCTGATTGAATTGTATTTATACACAAAATAAGCCTATTAGAAATACTGCTGATGCATTAAGTATCGATCTTCACACCTCTTCTCCCCCATCGCTCTTCTTTCCATCGCCTCATTTCTGCTCTGCCGTGCCCGAAAAAACCTCTGCTGTGCTCCTGTCCACCACTTTAACCTCATTCGTCTGCGCCGCTCGCTCTGACTTCGCTTCTTATCTCGTAGATGCTTCAGCTGCAATGCAAGTGCGAGCACTGAAGGATTACTGCAACAACTACGACCTAACCAGCCTCAACATTAAAGCCGGGGATATTATCACGGTACATATAATACATTACTGGCTCTGTTCTCTGTTCACGCAGAACTAATTCATTTTAGTTAACTGTAGATGTACTTAGATTTAGTACCCTTTTTTAACATTGTTGTTAACTGTAGTTTTTTTACTAAAGTCTTAAAGGGATAGTTCACTGAAAAATGAAAATTCCCTCATTACCTACTCGCCACTGTGCCGATGGAGGGTGAAGTGTTTGAGTCCACGGAACACTTCTGGAGTCTCAGGGCCTTGCAGCCAAATCCAATAGAATTGAAGTGACTGGGACAACTTCTTCAGACACGATAAAACAACCTAAATAACCCAGCTAGGCTACTATCAACTCAGAAAGGACTTCACACAATCCCAGCAGTGCTAGTGGAGCCCAATCCAGATAAATGCTGTGTGTAGCTTATACTCTTTGTAAACTGTGTTCGTGTTGCGCTGGCAGGTTCTGGAGCAGCACTCTGACGGGCGGTGGAAGGGCTGTATTCACGACAACCGCACAGGAAACGATCGCGTGGGATACTTTCCCTCCAACATGGTGGAAGTCATCAAGAGGGCAGGTGACCACCCACATCACAGCTGTGTGTGTTTGTGTGCGGGTGGGAGGTTGCGTGAGTGTGTGTGTGTGTGTGTGTGCGCTTTCGCATGTGTGTGAGTTCAGCAGCTGTTCTGTAGCTATAGCCGATCATTAGTCGTAGATAGCTGCAGCATCATCGGCCCCCCCCCTAAGGCCGCCCATCTGTTTTCCCAACCTGTCAATCATCTCCATTGATCAAATTCTTCCCCCTTTTGGCTGTTGACCCTCCTCCCTCCCTCTGTCACCCCCTCCCGAATATATCTATCCTGCCTGCTCCACTAGATTGTGATGCTTTTTTTCATATTGTTTGTTTTATTGCCCGTAATGATATTATATTTTAATTTATAAAGATATATTCCCTGTGGATGGATTATTTTTTTTCATATTTTGATTTTAATCAGTTATTATTTATTTGATTTGATTATTTATCTGATTAGATTTGTTTTGTTTCAAGTTGACTGATCAGTTGTTGTTGTTGTTGTTGTTGTTGTTTTGCACCTCCCTCCTCCTGGCTCATGTCCAGGCCACTCCCCCTCCCTGCAGTGCCACACCCTCCTGCTCCGCAGGCCCAACCCCTGTCCCATTGCCTCAGTCAACGGACACTCATACCCCCCCACTAAAGTTCTCCCCCTGCATCTGCCCTCCCCTCCCATCCCTCACCCCAACACACAGTCCCCCCCTCGGTTCTCCTCCTTCGGGTACGTTCCTCTTCCCATCTCTCCTCCTTCTCTGTCCTCTCCTCAACTGTCCATTCCTCCTCCTCCTCCTCCTCCCCCTCCCCCTCCTCCTCCTCCTCCTCCTCCTCTCTCCACTTCTCAGGAGCAGCAGAGTCAGACAGGTACATACTGTAGTAGCACTCTGAATCATAGATAAGCATCCTTTCTACACTGTTTCACCAGACCACATATAGAATATAGTATCTCTATCATATCTGTTTGTTCCAGCACTTCACCGCACACACATAGATACCACTTTAAATTTAATATACAACATAAAAAGGGGCATCTGAATATGTTCTACATTTTCCCACTCACTCATTGTGGTGCAGGTCAATTTCCACTTGCAATTTATTTCATTAGGTACTATTATACTTTTTCTAATTTACCAAAATATAATTCTGTTTGCTTTCATTTTTTAAATTATATGTCTTTAAGGAAATGACCCTGAAATATATTCCATTAGCCTCCCATTGTTATAGCAGAGCTTTATTGCAATTTGTGTCAACTGACTTTTTAAACTCAAATATTCAAATTAAAGGCACGGTTCACAGATAGATCCGTAGAGATGATGTTTTATTTCAAATAAAGTCAAGGTGTTTTGAGCGCAGAGTTAGTATTGTGCAAGCAAATCATAATGAACCTGCCTCAGGATCTGCAGAGTTTCACAAGTCTTTCACAAATTATAAGCACATAGAGGTGTTGCAACCTCGTTTGACTAATGTTTTCATGACAGGTGAGTGAGTGTATCTTTGTGAGCCTGTTTGCTTGATGGTGTTTATTTAATTTATACATGAAATTCCAAATGCACGTATCATCAAATAAGTTCATTAGTTCCTGCATTTTTTTGGTTTTAAGAACGTCCTGGAAGAATAGATTGAACAAATTGTCAGGCCATAACAAATCGTGTGTGTGTGTGTGTGTGTGTGTGTGTGTGTGTGTGTGTGTGTGTGTGTGTGTGTGTGTGTGTGTGTGTGTGTGTGTGTGTGTGTGTGTGTGTGTGTGTGTGTGTGTGTGTGTGTGTGTGTGTGTGTGTGTGTGTGTGTGTGTGACAGGTTCGCGGACTGCAGAGCCGAGTCCTCAAGGTTCTCCAACCCTGGGACACCAGAGCAGCACCAGTGAGGATATCTGGGTGCTGCGTAGACCTCTGGCAGGTAAACTGTTTATTCTTCATTATGCGGGTTAGAATGTGAAACTGCGTATTTGAGGAACGATGCTGAATATGTGTGTTTGCGTATGGAGGTGGCGAGCGCAGTGGCAGCGTGGGCAGTCTCGGCAGCATCCGGTCAACCACCAGCTTGCAGAGCTCCGGAAACACACACGTTCTCACCACCCCTGCACCGAGTCCACATCCCTGCACCCAGTCGACAACGGGAGTCAACACACACGGCCTTAACGCTCCGGGCCTGCACGCACAGGCTGAGGGCGTAAAGGTAAGAGAGGCCTCGTATTTATCTGTATGCATAGACGTGCACCTGAGGTTGCTACTGGAGTTGTACAAAACATCAAGCACATCGTTTCTGGGAAACAACAAAAGAAACAAACCCAAACTCTAAGTTAACCACAAGTCTATTTCCTGCTCGGTTTGTTTTTCCGTTGGAGGGATCAGAATCTCTTTCTGTTCCGCAGGAGACCAGCTGCATGAAGGCTGTGGTTACACATTTGAAAAACAAATGAACATCACACACTTGCCAGCTCGGGTCAAAATAGTGTAGTGATAGAAACACGGTTTGTTTGTTGCATTGTTGATTGCAGGTTTTCTTCGATTGTCTTGTGTTGTTTCATTTTATAATCTATGAAATCAGGCGCCCTGCAGGTCTGATCTCTTTAGGGCATTCTAAATTTAGTTTTATCCCTCAAAACAACAGGTCTGTGTGTGTGTCATGGCACCCAGGAGAGCACAGTCCGCAAAGTCCCACGCGTCCCCTTAAATTCAATCGAGCTGCACCGAATCGCTCACACTCAGATATCAGTTCCCGAAATATATCTGAATTTTGGGGCATATTCAGGACGTTTCCTACAATTTCATTTGATTTCTCAGAGAACATCTAGTGAATTTGAATGTGTTTTCACAAGGGGACTCTTGGGCCTCTGTGGATGTATTTCCTGCGATGCCAGTTTTATTAAAATTGCAGGAGCTGCCACAGGAAGAGGGTCACAAGCCAGACTCTGTCTGTTACATGTGCACTCAGCTGAGTCACAAGGCACTTCTGGGTTTCGAGTGATTAGGCTTGAGTGTGCGTCTGTGCGTGTGTACCCTTGTGTATAAGTGTGTGTATGAACGTATCTTTGTGTGTTGTCGTGTTCCAGCTCCTGGCCACTGTGCTTGCCCAGTCGGTTAAAGCCAAGGAGCATCTCCTGGAGCAGTCGCAGTCTGTTGAGCAGTCAGCGAGTAAGCACACACACACACACACCACACACACACACACACACACACACACACACACACACACACACACACACACACACACACACACACACACACACACACACACACACACACCACATAGAGGAAACGTCTTCATTTAAAGGGACATTTTTTACTGGAATTAAAGATTTGCTCTGCTGCTGACTGATCAAATAAAGCAGTGATACAACAAAGTTCCTCTTCTGTTTAGTCAACCTCTGAAGTTCTGTTCATATCAGACACAAGCAGCATTTCCTACCCACACCAATACATAACAGTAATTTAAGTTATGCCTTATTTATATAACAGTTACTCTAAAGAGCCAGGGACAGGTCGCACTTTCTTGGGACGTATTATTTTATGTTCTCAAACAAATGAATTTGTATGTATTTTCAACAAAGATTTTCTTATAATACGAAGATTAAAATTTAGTAATTAGCCTAAACTGACATAGTAACAGAGATCTAAATACTTCAGTGTTACCTCCAACAAAGAAAAAGGCAAATAGGATGGTAGTAACAGGGGGGGGGGGGCATTGGCCTTAGAATGAAAAGCACTCAACGTACCGTTATTGTATTGTGTCAGGTTCGACTTTAAATTCTTACAAGGTAATAAGAAGTTTAAATTACTGCAAGCAGCTGAGATCAGGGCCTGAAAAAGGTCAAACAGTTATAAGGTGTCCGTAAAGTTTAAATGTATTTATATACACATACAGTTTATTGTATGGTTGTTTATAAGGTGTTGTAGTTTGGGTTTTGTTGATTTACTTATCTCACTTTTAAAATTAAAATAATTTCAAAGCACCATCATGATCATATTCTAATCTGCTGTAATCTGCTGCTGTCTAATCTGTCTAAGTGATATGTTGGGAAACAGCTAGCAAAGCTTTAAAGCTGTTTCCACATTATTATGAAAGATTGAATCGGTAAGACAACACCATACCCAGGCTTTGCAGCATTTTAAGAAGCAAACGATTATGGACAATCACATGTTGCTGCCTAGTTCTTACTGAGGGCTAACGTTGAAAATAAGAAAATATAAGATTTGAAGTGCAACAAGTGAATCAACTAAATTGTCCTTCAATATAATATATGTCATTGTTTTCTTCTCCTCTTTCTGTCATTGTCTCTCCTCTGTTCACTTCAAGGCTCTTCCAGCTGCACAGTTCTCGAACAGCGGCCGTTTGAGCGGAAGGCAGAGGAGGATGATGGGAAAGTGAGTTTTTGGATGGCAGATTGGTTTCCTCTGTGGACTCCTCTTGCTGTTGCTTCTGTTTCCTCTCAACCAGCCCTTTGGTTTGAGAGCACGACATCTACATGGGTGGGGTTCAGGCAGTGGGAGTCGCTTCTCCTGCACCTGAACAGACGACACCCTGAGGATGGAGCATGAAAAAGTGTGTCGCCATGGAGACAGGCAGAGCGACAGACACGAGTCCGTTGCTGTCTTGCCTTCTGTCCCCTCACCCCCCCCCCCCACCCTCACACCAAACCGAGACACCCCCATGCTGTCGCTCTGCTCTAGAACCTGCCAGCAGCACCGTGTGCCCTGTGAAGCTGAGGCTTAAACTCTGTCTGTGTGTACGGGAATCAAGTATTTACAGGTTGCCAGGCAACAGCAGGGTTACGCTATGGAAGCAAAAGCAGTCCTTAGTCGGTCGTCATCGTTTTCATTCAACACTCTCTGACAGTCATTCACAACTAGAAATGTAGTCAGAGACGCTCCAACCACGCTGCGTCTCGTCTTTAACGTTCAATATGTGACACTTTGTTAAGTATCAAAGGTTTTAACTCGTAAACACAGTTGACAAAATGATCCAGAAAGCAGGAAACACAAATAACACACCACCACACATATGCCAACAAAACGATATATATATTATCATCAGTTCTTACAATTTATTATCAATGTATTATTATTATTCAATTATGTATTATGTATTCATCCCTCTTATTTCTTAAATCAAGAAATAATTTAGAACAAAAAAGTGGAAATACAAATATGTTTCCATTTTCATTAGATAATTCTTACGTTTGTTGTGATACAGTGTTGCACATATTGATTATTTAAGGCAGAATACAGCGCGGGTGTAGGGTCATTTCTAGTTTGCAATCATCGTGAGATCTTCCACACTGTGGTTTCTACCTGCACTACACACAATACAGGTCAATGGATGTTTATCTGTGGAGCTCAAATCAGTGAGAAAATAAATTCCTTCCAGGAACTGAAAGTCCCGGCTTCACAACCTCTGCGGTGAACACTTCACTCTAGTTTCACCGTCAGTATTAAGCTGTTGAATACAAGTGAAACAGCCCAGATAATAGGATGGTAGCAAATAAAAGTTGGCTGGTATCAGATTTTCCCTCCCCGGCTCCTTCTGTCTACATGTAAAAGTGTCAGATTGACTTCTATATATACATTGTATATATTATCAACCAAATAAATATAATATTTGTTATAACGCTTCTAAAGATTTTCAAATAGAATATTTGAAATGCTTTGAGCACCTTGAATGAAACTCCATGAACCTCCACTGCACCTGAGATCTCAACGCTTCTGCAAATAAATCTGCATGGCTGCTTATCACTGGGATAAATGGGGCCATGATTTATTGTCACTTAATTCTTTTTTTTTCTTCTCCAGTATGTGTCTTGCTATTTATACAAACCTTTAGTATTCCTTACCGTCTGAGCATTAATGAAGGCAGTATCTGTCTTTGAATTTGTGTCTGACGGCATTGTGCAGTATTACAGTTTCATTGTTCTGTAAGTTAAAGACAAGCTGGAGCTCTGTTATTCTATTATTCTACTCTGTGTAAACACTTTCTAGATTTTGTTGTAGAACAGGGTTAAACTCTGATGCTTCCCAGCTGTTTTCTAGACAGTTTGCTCTCCGGCTGTTACACTGTGTTCTGGAGCGGGTGTGTGTGTGTTCTGTGCTCTGGAAGAACCTCGTGGGCTCTTCTAGGAGCCGGCAGTACCGTTCTGTGTTCTGTGTTCTAGAAGCAGGCAGTAGTGGCGTGGCTGGGTGAGTTTCAGCTGCAGTTCTACACCACCCACTTCCTCACCGCGGGATATGATCTAGACACCATTAGCCGCATGACCCCAGAGGTAAGGTCATGACCCTTGACCCCCTCTCCGCCCCGCCCCTTGTCTGTCAAGGCTCCGCCCAGCTCAAATCAGCTCCCCACTGACCTGGATGATGTCATCATGAACCCTCCTGTCTCTGTCACCTGACCCCCCCGGTGTGAGTCCTGAGCCTCAACCAGTCACTTCTCATTCTCCGTCTGCTTCATTTACATACCTGTGTTCACACATCGCCACGTCTTCCAGCCCGTGCTGTAAACGCTTCTCTGTGTTTGTCCTTGAGTGTTTTCCAGTGCCTGTGTGCATGTGTATGTGTATGTGTGTGTGTGTGTGTGTGTCTGTGTGTACTGAAGCAGACACAGTGGTATGACGTGAACCCCCCTGAGGGTGGGGGGACACTTCAAAGCTAAACTATTCCCGAAGGCAGATCACACACAGCTCACGTACAAATGTCAAACGGCGGCATAAATTGGTTTACATACAAAATAACACCTACTGTTGCTGTGTTGACCTTCTGATGGGACTAAATGTGCTTTGCGTTGAAGGACCTGACGGCGATCGGGGTCATGAAGCCTGGACATCGGAAAAAGTTAACGTCAGAGATCAGCAAGCTGCCGTCTACGGACTGGCTGCCGGACCACAAGCCTGTAAGACTCTATTCTATTCTGTATTTTGTGGGCTTTTTTTACATTGTGTGCCCATTTTTTGTGTTTCACTGTGTGTGTGTTTTTTGTTTTTTTAGGCCAATCTGGCCGAGTGGCTGTCTCACCTGGGTCTCAGTCAGTACTACCAGGTTCTGGTGCAGAATGGATATGAAAACACTGACTTCATCTCTGACATCAGCCTCGAAGATCTGCAGGAGATCGGCATCACTAAGCTCGGTGAGTCACAGATAACAAAGCAACCGGAGGTAATGAGCTTCTGACGTTGTTCAAGCACAGTTGTCAAAACTCACTAATTGTGGATCAGGTAGTGGGCTGTCCACTGACCGGAAGGTTGTTGGTTTGATCCCCGGGTCCAATAGTCTGCATGCTGAAGTGACCTTGGGCAAGATACTGAACCCTAAATTGACCCTAATGGCCGACTTGTAGTGTAAAGTGCTTTGAGTAGTCTGGACTAGAAAAGCACTTTATAAACACAGTCGATGCGATTTACCCAACGTTCTGTGTCACTTCACTAACCTACAAGAATCGAAATGCTATATCCAATTTTTTTTTTAGTGTATGGTGATAGTCGAGTGTTTTACATCAACCAAATACAACTTTTATATAAGGTGTAAATATTTTTAACTCCCTGCGTTCTTCTCCTCCCCACCACCGCCCCCCCCAGGCCATCAGAAGAAGCTGATGTTGGGAGTGAGGAGACTGAAGGAGCTGCAGAAAGGAGAAAGTGGTTCTGAGCCTCCTCAGAGTCCCTCCACGCCTCCGTCCAGCCCAGGTGACAGCGGCAGCTCGGAGCCACGGAGGGAGGCCAGGAAGCAGAGGGACGGGGCCCCGAGCCCACTGGCCAAACCTCGCCCAGGTCTCAAGCAAGCACAGACCCCTCCCCAAACTCCGACACACACCCCACCACAGACCCCCCAACATGCCCGAACCCAGCAGGCCTCCCCGAGGGCTCGGCCACGCCCCTCCACCCAGGTGTCTGCGGTAGATTCTTCAGTGCCGCTGCTTCGGCTGCCCAGCGAGGAGGAGGAGCGACGGAGAACTCACAGTCTCATTGGCTCAGAATCAGACTCTAGATACGCCACCGTGTGCCGCAGCAGCTCCGCACGTACTGCTGCCTCCAATGACGTCACGGTCAACCGCAGCCAATCATCTGTCACCCTCCGCCCCCGTCGGAAAGGTCGGCCCCCAACGCCACCTAAACGCTCCTGTTCTTCCATTACCGGGGGTGACGGGGAAGGGGAGGGGCAGGGGGAGGGGCTGCTGGGGCTGCCAACCTATCGAGAGCGGCGGGCCAGTGACTGCGGCAGCCTGGGATCAGCTTTAAGAGCTCAGGAGTCAGGAGGCCTGGAGAGATCCGAGGGGGCTTCGGGGAGTGTCCGCAGCCTGGCTGCCATGCTGGAAACCTCCATTGTTGGTGGAGCCAAAACCCTGCCGAAGAATCTGGGAAGCAGCACCAATTACCTACAGGTGGGTGTCATGGACTGAGAAGTGTTAATTGTCTTTTTACTGGAATTATTCATGTGTAACAATCGTGTGATCCTCAGGTGAGTCCACCTGTACTCCGTCGCCAGGCACGCGCAGGAGGCCTTGGATCTGAGGAGGATGATGCCCTAAGCCGCCGCAGGACAATCAGCGGACCAGAAGGTATCCCTGGTGATGAAGCTGACCTGTTACCACGGCAACCAGCCCAGCCGCGTCCAGAGCCCAGGCCCCGCTCCACCGTGGTCTCCTCAGCATCAGAGATCACAGACGGCACGGTGACACTCCGTAGGAAGCCGCATCCCCCGGCAACAGATTCTAAAGCGCCAGTATCAGAGGCTACCACTGTAGTTAACATGGCAACAGCGTCAGATACCATACGCAGGAGACCACGCAAGTCCGAGCATAAGGAAAATGCCGTTAAAAGCAATAACCAATTAGACTCTCCGAGCAGTCCCGTTGATGGTAGCCGGAAAAATGGAGGCGAGGTGCAGCAGAACGGCGGCGTGGTCCTGAGGCAGAGGCCCGTGTCTCAGGTGTCTGATAGGACGGAGCCCAACAGTGAGAGCTGTGAGTGGATGGAGGCCAGGAAGTCTCTTAAGCCAGCGGTCTCCCCCAAACCAGCCACAGTCGCACTGAGAAAGACACAAGCTGAACCCCCAACACCAACACGCAGAGTCCCCATACCCGGGCCTGATAACGCTGAGAAGGCACAGAGCCCTGGTGAGACACACACACACACACACACACACACAAACACACACACACACACACACACACACACACACACACACAAAACACTTACTTAGTCATTGAGTGTATGTGAGACAGAGCAGATGCTTCTTTTCATCAAGAATCATGAATTATTCACTGAGAAATTGGTGAAAATGTTATAAAACTTCCAAAAAACGTGATGAATTCCAGGATCCGGCCCCAAAATGTAATGAGTTCTTTCTTGGCCCATGTCCCATCATCCTACCAAGTTTCATGGAAATTAGTCCAGTAGTTTTTGCGTAATCCTTCCGACAAAAAACAAATAGACACAGGAGAAAATGTAATTTTTTGGTGGAGGTAGCAATGAAGAGAGAGCACTGCTTTGTTGCTGAAATACACAAGTGCAGTACTACAATACACAAAGTACTGGTGCAGTGCCCGTTCTAATCCTGCCCGTTTGGAAAGGGCTGTTTATTTGGCCGGTGGTGACGCTGGTTGCAGCTTTTCTTTCTGAAATCGTAAAATGTACCTGCAGCAAGTAAACATCAGCTGCAGTTCACAGAACCCTGAATATTGAACATATCGTGTTTCCAAATCGCACCAAATTTGACACTGCACTTCCTCGGGCCCTTAACAATGCACATGCCAAGTGTGAAGCTGACAAGATGAACACTTCTTGAGATGTAAGTTACAGACACACAGGGATTTCTGGAATTGTTAGAAAGATAGAAAGAAGTCTAAGCTGCTACTTAGAACGAGGGTTATATGAAATATCTAACAGCACCATCTCTCTGCCTCCCTGACCAGAGCCGAAGCGAGCTCCTCCTCCTGTATCTCCAAAGCCCCGCGGCCCCCCAACAGCACCCAAACCAGGCAAAGGAATAGTAGCCTCAGCGACCATGAGCCCGGGCTCTGCGGCCACCAGCCCCACCCCGGCCCCCAAACCCTCCTCTCCGCTCTCCGCTGCCCCGCTTCCAGCTCCCGACACCCCCTCCAGTTCATCCCTCTCTCCAGGCCTCCCTCTTACATCCCCCTCTCCGGCCCAGAGTCCCTCCACCCCGTCACCACACCCCGTCAAACCTCCCCGCTCCTCCATCGCCGGGCTCTCCATCGACTTGATGGGAGTACAGGAGGAGGAGGAGAGGAAGAGGGAAGAGGAGAGGAGGAGGGAGGAGGAAGAGCGGAGCAGAGAGAGGGAGGTTAAGAGGTACAAAGAGCAGGAGGAGGAGAGGAAGAGAGCGGAGGAAGAGAGTCAGAGGGAGGTGGAGGAGACGCCCTTGAGGGAAGAAGGAGCGAGTGAGGAGGTGGAGAGTCAAGCGGAGGGAGCGGAGCAGGAGGAGGAGGGGGCGCAGCATCGTATGGAGGAGACCAGCGCCTCCTTGGCTGCAGCGCTTCAGGCTGTGGAGCATAAAATCAAAGAGGAGGACGCACAAAATGAGTGAGTATTTATAAAGTTAATCATCATATTTTGCCATGGAATGTATCATTTATATCCTACAACAATCTCCTGGGAGATCTTCCTGGCATCCAAGCTGACAATGAGAGGTTCGGAGCATACATTAGCTCTTTCCTCAGAGTGTGGAGCCGCAAAGAGAGAAGATTTATTTTAGACATTCAGTTTTATGGAGGCATTTGTCCTGAGACATTCTACAGAGCAGGATGTTTTAGGTTAGCGAGGTAACTTCAGGTTTAATCCCGGGTTTTCAGGGCTACAAAGCTGGTTCAGTTCTCACATCACCAAGATGAATCCAACTACTGACCAATCAAATCACTGAAAAGCCAGTCGTCATTCTACAGGATCCTCACAGGGACAAAAAAGTTGACGAATATGACAAATGATTAAGAGCAAAAGATATTTTTTATAGATGAGTCGAATGGTTTTGAAACAAAGTTCATCACAGTGAATAAAAGCCTTATAACTGCTATCGCTTAAGTATTGAACAAAGATTCTTTGCTTCTCAACAGACTTGCTGACAATGTTTTTAATCTCTTATTCTGTCTCTACAGAATGAACATTTTATATTTCAAGAGAAGAGAAGATTAACTTTACTGTTCTGAGGGAATTTTATCTTGCACATAAACTTCATCTTCTGCTAAAAAAAACATAATATAGAGCACATGTACATTTCTCTTCCATATATACACACAGCAAATCCACACTTACATCACCACAAACAAATCGTTGCACACACACGGTTTTAAGTAAGTCTTAGAGTTTCCATCCTGTATTTCTTTTCTCTAAATCAAATATTTGTCAGTTAGCGAGGCTTTAATGTCACACTGCATTTTGTAAAACACTTTTTTTAGGTGACAAGTCAAACCTTTAAAACAGAAAAAGGTCAGTTTTCAGTCACATTTTCAAAAACCTGTGCAGAATTCTCATCATATTTTAAACCACAGATTGTAAATAAAGATGGATGACACGACAGCTCCTCAAAAGTGACGCCAATGCATCTTGATCGCCACCTGGTGGCTGGCTGCGGTACATATCATAACCCCCGGCATGACCTGTAACAAAAAGTCAAATTACACATCAAATAGAATTTTCACAAAGATGTTTATGGTTCTTATAACACTGATGTTTGTTCAACCATGTGTCTGGTAAGTTTGCGCGAGTG
Organism: Reinhardtius hippoglossoides; assembly: GCA_006182925.3. NCBI lineage: Eukaryota > Metazoa > Chordata > Actinopteri > Pleuronectiformes > Pleuronectidae > Reinhardtius > Reinhardtius hippoglossoides. The sequence continues at coordinate 22,385,670 of CM031671.1, read as the reverse complement.
ACAGCTGATTGACTCGAGGATGTGTGTCAGTGCTCTGATTCCTCCGCTCCGCACCACAATCACTACCGTGCAGACGCTGGCGCAAGATGGCAACGTTCGTAGGAATAATTTGGCTCCATTTCTGGATTGTGGGAGGAAGTGGAGACGTCTATTTTTACATCTCCCAAGAAACGTTGAATCACTGGGTGTGCGGCCGGCTGGCGTTCATTCCGTTTTACTGTTGCCAGAGTTCTCTGTCTCCACAGCTGGAGGAACATTTGGACTTCTGGGTCAGTGGTGCAGTGTTTCATCCTCATTTGCAGCAATAAACTGGTTTAAATGTACCACAGCTCTCACTCGTGCCTCTGGCTGGCACCTTTACCGTAGCGACGGTTGCTAAGGCTGACGTGCACTGTGGTATTCTGGGCCTAATTCCTCACCCCTAACAAACAGGGTGGAATATATGAATATATCTCACCTATTGCATGGCACAGCCTTAAAGTTAGTCACAGTTTTAAATCCGTCTAAATCTTTGATTACCGTGGTAACAGCAGCCACATTGAATTTCTTGCGGCAGCTTCACAATAAAAGTCCCCCTGTGTTTGTGCCAGTAATCATTTTGATGATAAGCAGCAGAAGGAAATGTTCAGTTTGCATAAACAGAGACTTAATGCAGCGGTGACGAGGTGTAAAGAGAGAGAACAGGAGGCAGTCAAGCTGTTTGACATTAGACTAAACACTAATGTGTGAAAAGGCCAGACTGTGTCACTACCAATAAAAGTACTTTCTGCGGAGATAATTACTGGATGTAAATACTTTTAGTGTAACGCTGACAATGAGTGAGTTTTGATTTCAGGGTAAGAATGTTTAAAATGAATGTGTTAGTTCCGGTGATGAATCTACAGAGGATTATTCAAAGTGAGTTTCAGCTCATTCCGTTCTGGATCACGATGATTCACGCAGCTGTTCCAGAAGCCACTAAAAAGACCAACTGCTCAGCACCAAGCAGCCTCCACACACAGTTAGCCACACACAGGTGGAGCGTTGAGCAGCTGAAGACCCAGATGCTTCTCTCAGGAGTTCGTTGGAGATGAACTCCTGAAACACGACATCAATGAGCATGTTGCTTTGTAAATACTGGACGTGTAAATCAGTAATTGTTGGTCAATGGTGGAAGAAGAACTCTGATTGCTTACCTAAATAAACATAGTTTTACCACATTGTAGAAATACTCAAGTAAAAGTCATGTTGTGTATATAGTATAAATACAACTTCAAATAAGTTCAGCACTCAAGTAAATTTACTTAGTTACTGTCCACCACTGCTGTTTGCTCATCAACATTAAGATATGATGATACTTTATGTCATTGTTAGAATCAGTTACTGCAGGTTTTAGGAACACTGTGGCTTCCATGAGAAGAAATATTTCAAATTCTGATTCACAGTAAATGTCTAATCTGCTGTGAATGTTTCTGCCTCGTTATCGGCTAAACTCCTCCTTGTTTTTCATCCAACTCGCAGCTCCAACTCCAGCAAAAAGTCGTCAGTCTCCATCTTGGACGACATCGGCAGCATGTTCGACGACTTGGCGGACCAACTGGATGCAATGCTCGACTGATCCCCTGCCCGCGCCTCATCGCCAACAAACCCTTCCCCCTCTCCCCCCTCCTCCATGTGTAGGTACATCAAGACAGCAGCTCTCCCACGGCTCGACGCTGGTGCTCCGAGAGCGTGTGTGTGTGTGTTTGAGAGCGTGTCCCTCTGGTGCGAGCGCTTCTCATGTAGCCTTGTACAGTCAAACTGTGGAGGGAGTCCTCCTAACCTGGTGCAGTAGCTCTGTAGTCCGCCTCCCAGTGCGAGGAGGCCGCTCCCACACAACCTCTGACCTCTGCAGCCCAGCGAGCCGCAGCCGCCGCCGCCGCCGCCACCCTGGGCTCAGACGGCGGCGTGGACCGAGAAGCACAATCATTTTTCCCTCATCCTTTGAAACTCTACAGACTCTGGCTTAGGACAGAGACGCTAACTCAGTCAGACAGGGAGACAGGCAGATAAGCATATTGCTTGCAAAAAATAAGCACATAAACTGACAGACAGGCAGATAGACAGACAGACAATATGCATACAGATGAGAATTTTTAAAAAGCACATGGAAGCAGACAGGCCGCTTTCCGAGTCTGTCTCACTCCTGCGATGTCAACAGGATGCAATTTTCCAGACGAATCGTAGCCTCTGTTTCTCTTCTGTGTGAGTGGAGGATTGTGGGTAGCTGCACTTCCTGAGCTGTGTGTTGTCTCCGTTCATGTTGCCGTTGTTGCTGTTGTCGTTATCGTTGCTGTTGTTGTCGTTTAAAGAGTGTGTGCGTGTGTATTTCCCTGCTGATGCTCATGTCAGTGTCCTCCCACTCGTACAGTAGTTGTACTCATGATCAGAGCGACGACATAGATGTGTGTCCAGGAATTTTTGGGACACACACACACAACAAGCATATACACACACACACACACACATACATATTGAATTTTTTGTAATCTCGCTGGTGTTCTGTTGGTGTTTAGCTCCACCTATGGAGGTTTGCTTGGAAATGAATACACACACACATTATAAAGACTGACACACACACACACACACATTACAAAAAATGACACACACAGACATTACAAAGACTGACACACACACACACACACACCCACACACACTACAAAGAATAACACACACACACACAGATTATAAAGACTAACACACACACACACACACACATACATTACAAAGACTGACACACACACACATTATAAAGACTGACACACACACATAACAAAAACTCACACACACATCCCATACTGACACGCACACATTTATACAAGCACACTCATGCGGTGTATCCCTTTGTCCTGCTGCAGTGAACAGTGTTTTAAAAAATTAATCCTATATTTCAATGCTTTCTATAGTACATCCAGTATACATACATACATAGAGTTTATAATATATCTGGGTATTTGAGCTTTTAGAGCTCCCTCTAGTGTTGGTTAGTGAAACTGCCTCTAATCTGCCCCCCCTTCTGTCTCGTCCTCTTTCTTTTGAATCTCCCTTTGTGTCCTGTCCGTTAACTCTGCATCTTTCTGTGCCTTGGTAGTTTTCTTTCGTATATTCTAAATATATTTTATACGTGTTCCCCTCCTAAAACCTTTTTTCTCAGTTTCCTCACGAAAAAACCCTCGCTCCTTGTTTGTCTGTGTTGTAGCTTTATAGTTTTGACTTGTGAGTCCCTCAGTATATGATCATTGAATTCAGTCGCCCTGTCTGAAGTCCTCCTGTAGCCATTGAGAAGCCATGTTTGAGCCCATGTAAGCCTCTCTGTGTGCTGTTAGAAGTCGGCTCTGCTCCTCCTCGGCTCCCCGGTTTCCAGTGGTCCCACATGTAGGCCCGACAGTGGATCGGCCACCGGTGTTCATCCCAATGAAGAGTCTACGTGTATTTTTATGCTCTTTGAAAACAAAGATATATTTGAGAGACAGATGGTTCTATGTGAATAATAAAACAAAAATAATAATGATAATTATAATAATAATAAATGGTAATTCTAGACGTTGAATCGAGGTGATCTGATTGAGCCTGTGCATTTCTGGTTGAGTTCTGGATGTGTTGTGACGGCTGTTGTGCCATGGTTGGGTTTTAAGGTTGTGTTTCTGCTGTGGTGATGATGATGCATTCCTGTACAGCTGTGATCAGAATAAATGTGTAAATTAAACCTTGAGCCCGGTTGTGTGAGTGTGTTTCTTTTGTGTCTCATCCGATAAAAGACTATTATTATTATATCGATATATAAAACTTGTGTTGTTGTTTGGTCTGAACGGCACCATAACATGAAAACAAGATGACAAAGCAACCTTGATTTACACCCAGGTCATTTCACCCATACATGATTGTTGAACATCAGAAATTCTAAAGCTTTTGTGAGGTAGGGTTTGGAGATTTTGGACAATAAGACTTTTTAAAAACAGAATAAGGCTACATACCTATAAATAAATGTAATAATAATAATTGCCTGTTTGTTTCTATACATTGAAAACATGGACCATAAGAACACTCAACAACAAACAATTATAAACGTGCCTTAACCCTCTACCTCACGTGATAGATGTTGAATACACTAACTGTCGCTTTGGATAAAAGCGTCCGCCAAATGACATGTAATATAATGTAATGTAATGTGATGCTCTTTTTTAAACCAGTATCAATAGCATCACATTTATCTTATTATTTATTCAAATACAATAAGCACACAATCATTTGATCTGGATCTTGTTTATTTTTGCATTTTGTGGCTGCTGATGAATGAATGTGTGGTGGTTGATGTTGTTTTTTTACATTTTAAATGCACACAACTGAAGGAGCACTGTTTCCTCTGCAATGACAAGAAATTATATTCTCTTCAAAAACTACAGCTCCCATGAGGCTTTGAGGCTGGTTCTGCATCTAAGGCTCATGGGAGATGTAGTTCTTTTGTGTTTCACGCGGCACTGGTGTTGGACAAAACGTTTCCCGGAAGTCCCATACCAAACTATCCACCAATCAGAAAGTCCGAAGTACACACAGCCCGGAAGTGGGAGGGGACTTTCTATTGGACCTGAACCGGATGTGATCCCTGCTTCGGTCTTTTCCTCGCAGCTCGTGGATGTGAACGGAGCTAAGATGAAGTCTGAGCAGTTTAATCTGAAACTCTTCAACAAAGAAGACATGAAAACCAACAGTTTCCAGTCCAGTGTTTCCACTTGGTTCCAGAGAAGCTTCTCCAACAGGTGAGTTTCATGTTAGTGACACGTGGAGCAGCTCAGCAGCCATGTTGCACCACGTGGAGGTGGAGAGTTATATAAAGTAACTTATAATACCGCCACTAGTCAAAGCCTATTTTAGGTCTGAGGAACTTGCATATTATAGATTAAATCCAGATATATATTCACCCTTATCAATCCAAAGTCTACATTTAAAAGCATTGTAGTAAATTAGTAAGGCCTACTTTCAGGACAGATCTCTTCATATCAGTTAGTAATATAACTTCAGGGTTCCTCACATCCACTGGAGTCCTGGACAGGTGGATTCTTGAACCTCTAATATTCAATCTACAAATCTTTACTGGATATAGCTTGGTGTCTTAGCATACTATTTATGTATATATATGTATATAGCTGTATTACCAGACAACTAACTCCCTGGTTAAGTGAACAAATTAGTTGCTGGATGCTACAAACGTTCCTACAATCAGATGAGGACAGAACTGAATTATAGATCGTGGTAGAAAGAAAATCTCAGTTAGTGTCTAGTCATTGAAAAGGAGGAATAGAGCTAGAAATATTTGTGTTGTCCTTGAGTCAGAACTCAATAACAATATTGTACCTCTTGACACCTTAAAAAATACTCTGTCAAAACCTGATCAAGTGAAACTATCTCTAACTACTGCAGTGAACTTGTTACAGGTCTGTCTGAATATGGCAGTTTTAACATAAGTTGTCCAGAAACAGTTCCTTGTGGGACACCAGTGCATGTGTATAATGGTAGATTTGATTATATATCTATACATCTTATGAGACAAAGTATGAATTGTCAGGAGCCTCGCCAAGGTTAAAGAAAATGGCCCCTGCTTTACAATCTTTGTTCATCTTTGATTTTCCGAAAAGAAACAGATAGCCGTGTGTGAGGTGCAGATCTTTGTGTTTTCATGTTCGTTTCTAATAACCCCTTTTCCCTTTGCACTTATAGAAACGGCTGAGAGCAGGGAGATGAATGGTGCATTCTGGGAACTCAATCCTTCAGGGACAATGTGAAGTGTCGAGATTCAAGTTGAACGGGACCTCGTCGCCTGTGGAGCTGGTGAGTGTGTGCTGGTTGTGTTAAATGATTTTAGCCTGTGATGATGAACTTAAATAAACTTTTCTGACACCTACTATGACAGCTGCACTGCAGCTTCTGATTCGAAATTTATTCTGAGGCTCTGTTTTCAGTAAATCAGTCTTCACCTATAAATTGGCACTTTTCCCTAAATTAACGTTTACATTTTAAACCACTTCCCAGGTGAGAATGAGGCGGCTTCAGATCTGACGGGACAAACATCCTGTTTTGGACCAGACGAACAAGCTGGTTGATGAATGGTGAGTTCATACAATATATTGGCATTCAAACACTTTATAGCCGGTGATGACCAATCAAATTATTTTCTGACACCTACTATGAGAGCTGAACTCCAGCTCCTGATTCTACCTTTTTTCTGAGGCTCCAACTGTAAATATATATAAACATGTGAGTAGTTTTCTTGATGAGGGTTAAACCTGAGCTGTTGTGTACAGGTACATTCATGACTCACCACAGAGTAAATTAAGACTCTTGATGGTCCTGCTGATGACAGACAGCTGCCGGTTGGGTTTATTTTAAAGGTAAGTCAGTGTGTGTGGATATGTTGACTATTCATGGTACAGCCGGTGATGACCAATCAAATTATTTTCTGACACCTACTATGAGAGCTGAACTCCAGCTCCTGATTCTAACAATTTCCTGAGGCTCCTACACTAAATGTATATAAACATGATGTTAGTAGTTGATGTGGGTTAAAACTGAGCTGATCTCTGTTACAGGTACATTCATGACTCAACACACAGCCAATTAAGACCCTCGATGGTGCTGCTGCTGATCTGGTTTATTTTAATGGTAAATTGATGTGTGGATGTGTTGAACATTCATGGTACAGCCTGTGATGACAACCTAATTATTTCTGACACCTCATATGAGAGCTTTCAGCTCCTGATTCTAACTTTTTATTTAATCTGAGGCTACCGTGGATTATCTTTGTTTTTCCACTCGTCCCAAAACATTGTTCTAATTTGTATTTGTCTCTTTCAGGTTTCCACAAACAAAACATGCAAATGTCTTCATCAGCCAGAAGACGGCGGCTGACGAGCTGCACACAGACCTGAACGAAGAAAATACAAATTGTGATGTTTAATGAAATACCCAATAAAAACTAAGGATACAAATATAATAATGGATTTTATTTATTTAGCACCTTTCATACAAGAAATTCAGCTCAGAGTGCTTGACATACAATTTAGATAAATGTTATTTATATATGAGAACAGATTTTAAGAACATGTTAAAAATGAATATACCAAAAACTGCAGTTACTGAAGCCAACATATATTCATTTGATGCTTGGTCATCAATCAAATTTTATTTGTATAGCCCATATTCACAAATCACAGTTTGTCTCATAGGGCTTTAATATGGTGGGACATCCTCTGCCCTTAACCCTCAAGAGTCAGGACAAACTACTAAAAAACCCTTTTAACAGGTTAAAGAACGTAGAAACCTCAGAGAGCCACATGTGAGGGATCCCTCTCCCAGGATGGACAGAAGTGCAATAGATGTCAAGTGTAAACATGACCAAGATAAAGGTTTTAGCAGCATTGATAAGGGTAAACAGGTGAATTGGTGGATTAATGTCATCAATGGTCAAGTATCTGAGGAGAAATACTCCCATGTATCAGCAGTCCTGCTGCAATCATAGTCTATGGTCAGCAGCCAGCAAGATCATGATACACCATCAAGATCGGATGCCACTATAGTCCAGTCATTGTCCACTGCCGCCATTAGGATCCATCATCAGCTGTTATGTTTTGTATATATTAATGTTCGAGTCAAATCTTTATTTACATGCAGCACAATGTACAAACAATAGCCCTCTGTGAAAGGAACAAACAGACCTACAGTCAGACTCCGAGTATCTTTGTTTTCCACTTTTCTAATTTGTATTCCAGTTTACAAAAACAAAACATGCAAATACATCCATCGTCCACAGACTGCAGACTGAAGAAATACAAATTGTAATGTTGAATAAAGACAACAATGGGAGCAAATATTCATTTGTTGGATAAACAGTGATACACTTAACTTCTAATGATTAAAATGTAGTGAACTGCAACTTTGCTGCCTCTGGGCTTTAGCTTAGATGTGACTTTGCACAACTTGTTCTTGTGTTAAGGTTGAAGGCACAGGTCTGACTGGTTCTGCTTGTTGTGGGAACTGTTGGTTTCTCCTTAACTGTACTAATACTAGTGTCCTGAGATTGAGATTTGACGTCATAAAATCAAATTGAATTAAAACGACGCAAGTGTTTTCCACCAATGAAAAGCTGATGTAACAGCAATAAACAATAAAATCACGTTTATCAGATTTGACTTGTTTCGATGAATTTAAAGAGAAATATTCACAAAGCACATGAACCTTATGAAGTGTGTTTCTCTCATTGTGTTTATTATGTGTCCTGATCCTCACACCTCTCGTGTTTCTGGAGGTGTCTCTGCTGCGTAGTAACCTAATAACCCAGAAATCCTCCTCCTCCTCCCCGGTCATCCCCGCAGGGAGTGAACCCCCAGCGTGTGGAGCTCGTCCTCGTTTGCGTGTTTCCTGCAGATTTCCATGCAGGTGCGTCCTGAGGCTGCAGCCGTCATTTGACTGTGAAACCAGGCGGCGGAGCTGCGTCTCTCCGCCCTGCGCATCCCGCATCCAGTCGCTATCCGAGAGGAGCGCAGGGGAGTGTCCTGCACCGCCGACACACATACACACACACACTCACACACACACACACCCTCCACCTCCTCCTCCTCCTCCTCTTCTTCCTCCTCCTCTACTTAACTGAAGCTGGGACTCATCCACCGGGAGAAACTCCAGCGATTCACCCTCTCTCCGAGCGCTTCTCCTCGGCGGTTCGAGCCCAGTCTACGCCCTCCTTCATCCGGCCGCGCACAGGAATCGATCGGCGGTCCTCCCCCGGTAGGCCTGACGGTAAGAGCGGCTGTTTGTACGGGGGGTGGGGGGTGGGGGAAGTGTCGCTGTCGGTGTTTTCATCCACATTTCATCACGACACAGCAGCGCGGGAGATGATCGCCTGTTTCCGTCCCGCGGTGAGAATCTGTGATCGATCATGTTTGTGTCGGAAGCGCCGGAAATGCGCTGAGATGTAATGTGCGAGGAGACACCAGTGAGTGCAGGTGATGGAGACTGATGTCACTTGGAATCAGTCTACCACAAAGGCCCCGGGTTTTATCATGGAACATCTGGATGCTGGGAGACACACAGCTGGATGGATGCTGGTGGAGGAAACCTGCACCGGGAGGCCGACCTACTTAGATCCATTGAAGAGATGAAGAGGAGGAGGAGGAGGAGGAGGAGGAGGAGGAGGAGGAGGGAGAAACAGTTTCCAATAGAGAGGACTCAACTCTCCTCTGGGCCCTCTCTCTCTCTCTCCCTCTCCCCTCTCTCTCTTCCTGCTGTAATGTGGCCTGTGGCAGGGTGGGGCGGCTTTTACAATAAATAGAAATAAGACACAGAGAAGGCAGCATCTGATTTGTTGGGTTACATTAAGGTTATTTTAAACATTTAACTTATAACCACAAAGATCATTCCCTCAAGTCCTGTAATTGAGTCTAAATACCTTCAAATGTCACTTTACGATTTCTTATATGTTGAAATTGGACCGTTTCCTCCCCACTACGTCCATGGAAGGAACAAGTACCCACATCCTTCACAGTGTATAAATACTCTGCTGCAAAAAAACATCCTGCATTGACATTTCAGAATAATGTGTATTAAAATACTGGATTAGTTGCTGATCCATTTGTGTGCACATTCCTTTCATGGTACGATTAAACTAGACCTTAAATTATTTAAACGTGCTGAATTAGAAATGTGATGGTATAAAGTAGCAGAAAAATACTTAAGTATACTCCCAGTACCTAAGACTGCCCCCGAGTACAGTACATACCTTCCTCCACTGGCTGCATTCATCTAAAAGCTGTTAACTACACAGCAAAATGCATATGTATAAATATTTGACACATGAAACACGCTCTTGATGATTCCATGCCCCGATAGAACTAACAAATGCATAAGCGAGGCAAACAGCTCTGTCCCCCCCCCGTTCTTTACGATGGTCGTCGGTTTCAACTTTAAGAAATAAATGGGGATCCCATTGTTTAGGGAACAGAATTTACCATGGGATGCTCAACTGTACACAACAATTCTCCCTCTGCACATGTAGCCCTCTCTCTCATGGGGGGATGGGGGGATGGCAGAATATACATGCCATCAAGGGGGATGGGGATGAAGGGGGGGGGGGGGGGGGTGCCCTCCCCTAACCCTTTTATCTTTGAGTGTGGGACAGTGAGTTGGACCAAAACAAGACAATAGAAGACGTAACCTTTGACTCTTGGAAAATATAGATTTTTATAGACAAAAAGGTTGATAATGAAAATTACAGAAAGTTACAGCCTTGGTGTACCTGTACTAAAGTGTGTGTGTGTGTGTGTGTGTGTGTGTGTGTGTGTGTGTGTGTGTGTGTGTGTGTGTGTGTGTGTGTGTGTGTGTGTGTGTGTGTGTGTGTGTGTGTGTGTGCAGTAATATCATCATGGAGGAGTTTGACGTCCCACAGATGAGGAGAGAAGTGGAAAGCCTTCAGTATCAGCTGGCGATCAACAGAGAGAAATCCTCCATCACTGTTACCGAGTGAGTACTGGACCCCCTCAACACACTCACACACACACACGCTCTGTAAGTGCGGAGTATCCGATTGGTGCTGACGCTGTGTGTGTTTGTTGTGCAGGCTGGTGAAGTGGATCGAGGGTTGTGTCTGTGAAGATCCGTTCCTAAACCCTGAGCTGATGAGAGCCAACCCCTGGGTGGAGAAGGGCAAGTGTGTGATCCTCTAATGGTCGCACACGCCAACACACAAAATCACGGATGCATATAAACTTAAGAATCACGCACTCCCACACAGTCATGCTGCACTAACTCACTCTCACACTCACTTACTCGCACACATACACACACACACAAATACACACACATACGCACACACACACATTATTGCTATTATCTTGTTTATTTATTTGGAGACTCCTGAATGCTGTTAATTTATGTTTAGAATACTGTGTGTGTGCGTGCGTGTGTGCGTGTGCACAGCACTGAGTAGCTCTATGGAGGTTTGTTTTGATGGACTGCTGAGAAATGTTCAACACCACGTTTTTATTGGCTCTTTACACTGTCAATCAAAAATAAAGACTGTTTTGAATTTAACAGATGGATTTTGGATTCATTCAAAAACGTACATACAACAAAGGTAAAATAAAAAAAGTGTGTGTGTGTTGTGTGTAATGCCAGTGCTTTACAGTAGTTCTCTGATGTAAACATTTCGCCTGACAGCGTTGGACATGCCCTCGTTGAACCGGAACCACACGTCACTGTTTCCCACCGCGGCTCCCATCGCAAGAACCGGACATTTCTCCCCTAGAACAAGAGGAAAGAGCAATCAAAAAATAAATAAAATACACAACAGGGTTCATTAAAAGGTAGAGAGAAGATTCCTCGGGCTCCTCTCACACGACCTTGTGACTTTTGCTTGTGACATCAGTCATGGAATCTTAACGGACCAGAAAGTGACTGATAACAAGTTTAACTTGAACGAGACTCACTAGAGCACAAAGCTCCACCGAGGCCAAACAATCCTACACAGAAGAAGACAGGAAGTAGATCTGCACCAAATGGTTCAACCCAAGATCCGATCCACACACTATTTCTGGAGAAATACCAGATCTCGCAATGTTAAGAAAAGTGATTGAAAATAAATGTCTTGAATCCAATCCTTTGATCAGAGTTCTTCCATTGCCCATCCTCCGTCACTCCACCAAGTTTGATGCAAATTCCTTTAAAACATTATCCAGAATCTTGCTGAAAAATAAAAAGCAGACTGACAAACAGACATTGATAAAAACACAACTGCCTCGGTCGAAGTAATGAGTCTTTAATCTACAGATACAACTAACTAACAAATGAGGTAACAAGCTAGAAGCGCACGCCTCTGCCAAGGCTAACACCCGATCTCACCACGACAGTCTGTGTGATCTGTGTTAAAGGCTCATGTCTTCAATGGTCCTCAAACCTTTCCTTCACTGATGCGTCATCTCAGAGCAACTACCGAGAGAAGTAGATCATCTCCACTCTCTCTCTCTCTCACACACTGACGTCCAGGTATTCAGCAGGGGAATCAGGACACAGCTTTAGAGTCGACAGGACTCAGCTGCTCTGACCTAAAAACAGCCGCAGCTCTACTGCGACTTTCCACCCTCGTTACCCTGCTGATCAATTACTCGGATGCATCATTTTCCGGAAGGTCAGTGATTTTAATGGGTCCCCGTTTAATTGCTGAATCCAGGCCTGCGTCACCACCGAGCAGCTTGAATCCCTGGTAAAGTCTGTAATCCTCACTTTGACTCAGACTCTTAAACTTAATGTTAATGAACAGCAACAACTGGACGTCTATAACTTGATTAAAGTTGCATTTCAAAACTGCAGCTAAAGTGGAAAATGTGCTTCAAAAATATTTACACCAGATGTCATGCAGAAAGAGAAAAGGCAAATTCGGCAATTCAGTTTATTTACATCTATTGTACAGTATATGCAAATTCTACATTTGTTTGTTTCCAATGACAAAGAGCTACTGGCCAAACTATGGTCTACACCTAAGAGGTTATGTTTCCACCCTGTTCCATGTGTTGGTCTGTTTATAAGCAAGATTACACAAAAACAACTGCACAGATTTCCACAAAATGAAGCTGAAGTATGGGACATGGGCGATGGAAGAATCCCTACAATGTTGGTGCAAATCCAGATAAAAGGGCAGATCCAGGAATCTATTTTCTACTTCTATAACATTGTTTTTCTGTATTTTTGTTGATTTCTTATGGATCTTGATGAAACAAAAAGGCACGTTAAGGGGACTTGTATCTATGAGTGTGTGTAATTTGGTGCAGATCCAGATAAAAATCCAGATCGAGTGAATTTCATTAGAGTTTCATCAGGGGACTCGGTGTTCTCGTTAGGTTTATGGAGCTACAATGATCCTTTTTGTTGATAATAGAAATATGATACGACCATTATTATGGTTGCAACGCTGCTGACAGTCCAGATCTGCTGCCTCAGAAGCTCTGACTTAGAAATGTTACATAACACACATCGTTCCTCACCTCCAGTATGTTCAGACCTCATGCTGCCCGAGGCATTTCCCCCCCGAACAGCCCCGTGCTCTCAGAGGGTTTGGTTAAACAAAGCTTCACTAATGTCACAGAGAGCGCTCTCACAGTACCTGTGTCTGAGGACAGCTGAGTTCTCGGAGGTTTGGGGGCGACGGTGCGACCGAAGAAATCCAGCTCCGGCTGCGGGACACAAACACAGTGACGAGGAGGATGAAGACTTTCAACAGGAAGTTCAACACTGTCCTCAATAAAAAGGTCAATAACAATGAGCAAACTCAAGCTCGCTCTCTCATTAGCCTATTTTCCCAGTTTCATCATTGGGGACCGTAACCCAGTGACTTCTCATTATCCTCATTCTGCCCCCTAGAGGCTCCGCCTCTTCATCACTGAGCTATTAAAACACTACAGCTCATTCTAACGATGTTCGAATCTGACGTTCAGGGCAAACAGCTGCCGGCAGCTCCTCTCTGGCTCCACCTACAGGTATTTATTTTTCATGGCCACGGAGCTGGGTCCTGACCTGGTCCTGAAACCTCTACGGTACAGTTCAGACCTGGTGTTAACGTCTGTCCTGAGAGATCCAATCACAAGTGGACAGCTCCAAGTTCGTCAGTTCATAATAATAAGACCATATTTAAGGCTCAGTACGAAATATTTTAACATATTTATTCAAGGCCTAAAAATCTGATTATTGAATTTCACACTTTACTTAGACTAAAAGAATGTGGTCACATGTATCCCAGACAACCTCCGAATGTGAACTGAGTGACTGGGTGTTGTTACATCTGTACTTCGAGCTACAGATGTTAACACCAGGTCTGAACAGGGTCGAAGGGGAAACCAGTTGGACTCTGTATATGAGTGTGTGTGTGTGTGTGTGTGTGTGTGTGTGTGTGTGTGTGTGTGTGTGTGTGTGTGTGTGTGTGTGTGGTGTGTGTGTGTGTGTGTGTGTGTGTGTTTAAACTCACCCTGATCTCCACTGTGGTCTGTTTGACAATGGTCTCCAGCCTCTGCTGATGGTTACTGGTTGATGTCGGACCAGCGCTCTTTTTTTCTTCCTTTTTCTGCAGCAGACAGTCACAGTGGATTATAAATACATTAGATTATTAACACACACACGGTGGCCTGATTGTCTACAGGCTCTGCTGCAGATACAACAAAACCCGAAATCTCTTGGCAAAAGCGTGTGGTGTGTGTGGCGTCTCACCGCTGCAGGGTTTCGCTGCAGCATCAGTTGCTCAGCTCTCCTCATCCGTTCTTGCTCCATCTCTCGGCTGATGGTTTGTTTGGCCTGATAAGTCAGCTGGCGATGTGGTGGCAGGCCCGGAAACCTCACCACCTCCTCAACACGCCTGCAAACACACACACACACAAAATAAATAAATAGCTCTACACAAACAAGCGTCACACATAGTTGACACAGAGGTGAACCCTGTTAGAATAATAAAACGCTTTGTGCCATGGTTGATGTTTTTTTTTTATGATAAAACCCTGAATCTGCAGCATCTAAAAAGTTAATCCTCTTAACACTGATCTCCACCTAACACGCACACACACACACACACACACACACAATTTCAAGTCTCGCTCACATCAATGTCTGATAAAGCTAAAACCTAACAAATAAGATAAAACCAGTCTGTGTGACTAAAAGCTATTTATTGCATCACTATAAAATATTGATGCTGTTATACTTTGCAAACTCTAATGAAAGAGCTACTTGGCTAAAACCCCCCTGGAACATGGCTGTGTGATACGACTACATACATACATTAGGCTCCATTGTTTATTCCACTCTGACGCATTCACACTCTTTACATATACATATTTTCACATCATGTGAACAAAGCTTCGTCTACACGGCTCAGAGGCAGACGGGTGCATTTTCATGAGGGCAACACAAACAAGCGTGGAGGAGAGTGGATGTGACACAGAACGGGGGGGGGGGGGGGTTCTGTCAGTTTTACAGTATGTTTGGTATTTATATCTCTGATCATATTAACAGTTTAGTTCGCAATATAGTTGAAAAAAATATTTCTATTTCTATTTTATATATAGTGTGTTGATTACATTATAAGAAATAGGCCTCTGCACGTGGTTAGTTTGTTTAAAATATCATTGATTTACATAAAATGTGGATATTTATGTATATATGCATCATTACATTGGGATATGAAACTTTGGTCATATCACACAGCCTTATCTTTTTACATATCACTTTATACACTTCACACTGTGCAGCAAATATTCAGTAGTTTAACCTCTGACAAAGACATTTATCTGTTTAGCTGTTAGAGATGTAAACACAAGAAGTCGTCATCTGCAGAATGCGGTGAACTAAAGAAAAAAGGGTTTTACACCACACACAAACCCAACCCCGGTTCAGTTTGATCCGGACTGTGACCATCTCCTGGTCCATTGGTCTAAACCGTGGTTCGAGGCACCTGTGATTTTGGTTTGGTGGAGTCCAACCAATCAACAAGAGCATCTAATTAAATCTTCCCTCTGGGACTGGGCGTATCCACTGTCTGGGATGTTCCAAGAGTCTTTACCCACGAGGCCTCAGAGGGTGTTGTTGTGGTGAGCGAGCGACGGCAGGTACAGGAAGGTGTAGATCAGGAGAAGCAGCAGCAGAGCTAACAACAGAGGCAGGCCCCAGTCGTTGGTGACCATTACGTTGTCACAGCGAGCCTGCAGGAAGGAGCCACCCCGGACATTCGGCTGCTCCACGACCTGTGACGGCATGGCTGAGGTGACCGACTACTTATCCCATTCACCAGAGTCTCCGCTGTCCTCAGGCGTCATTCAAAAAAAAAAGGTCCAAATAAACAGGTTTCCCAGGTTATGTTTGAGGCAAAATGTTTCCACTAGTGCTCGCTCTTTCCAGTTCTGTCTTTTGATTCAGTATTCCTCTGTTTTGTTGATGTTGTCCAGCTTTTTTCAACAGCTATTTCATCCCCGCCATCCGTTGACCCGTTTGTCCATCCACCTGCATCCACCCAACTGGTGAGTGTTTGCAGTTTGCCACCTGGCTCCCACACCCTCACACACACGCAAACACTAGGTGCTAAAGGGATTATTTTCTAAGCCTACATGCAGAGACCCACAGTGCGAACAAGAGACGTGACCTTCAACATCCCAGAAACACACATCTGCTCCACATGTGTCCACATGCAACGCACAGCGGGATACAGGTGAGTGTGTGTGTGTGCGTGTGTGTGTGCGTGTGTGTGTGTGTGCGTGCGTGCGTGTGTGCGTGTGTGTGTGTGTGTGTGTGTGTGTGTGTGTGTGTGTGTGTGTGTGTGTGTGTGTGTGTGTGTGTGTGTGTGTGTGTGTGTGTGTGTGTACTCACGGCTCCAGCACGTATGTGTACTGGCCCTCTGGCGTACGGTCCTGCCTGTAGGAGAGGTTGTAGGCCAACATGGTGTTGATCAGCTCGCGCATCTGCTCCTTCTCTCTGCTGCTGAACAGCTGAGGATTCACCTGGATGAATAAACAGGACGTGAGATCGTTACTGTAACTGCCAAATCCAGTGCCATAGAAAAATAAACTAACATGGTTTAGAGTCTACGTAAATATGGCTTTGTCTTATTCGCAATGGAATTATATATCATAATGTGTTTTCTCTCAGGTCCACATGTGGTTATTAGACTCGGGAGGGATTCCACTCACTATATACACATACAGACACATATGAAGGCATTCTGTTGTTGTTTTTACTTACAGGCCGTAGTTTGGGACTGATGATGTTGAGGAGCAGCGTGAGAATGTCAAGAGTCAGACTGAGGTGGCTGATCCTTGTTCTAATGGATGGTGGGATATCAGCCAACATGGAGGACAAGGCGTTCCTACTGCTGAGGAGACGGGTGGTGGCCTGTAGAGGACACAACAAGGACTCAGTGATGATGTACCTGCTTAAAGGATGTAATGTACGTGTTGTGTCTTTGTTTCGTTTGGTTCCTTATGTTATTTGTCACACAGCTCCACAATGGAGTGTGTAGTTGATCAGTAACCGTACCTCGTACTGGCTGTGGGGATAACTGATGCGGGGCACGTGCGTGTGGGCGAACAGGAAGTGGAACGTGACGGACAGGAAGGGCAGGTATCTCATCAGGGAGAAGTTCTGGTTGTGCAGAATCTGTTGGTTTAACCGGTCTGAGAACGAGAGCCAATCCAGAGCCTCGCACACACTGTGCATGTTGGGGTCCCTCGCACGCATGGACAGATAATTATCATACAGACCCTGAGAGAAAGGACAGATGTGAGTAAAGCGTGGGCCAGTGTTGTCGGTGCTTTTCTGAAGACTAGGAGTTCAGATTAAAAAAATGTCTTCATTACCTGAGAAACCTTCTCATACTCTCCACTGGATGAAGACAAGTGTAGAATGTGCTGAAACCTCTGAGCTCCCACTCCTGAGCCTGGTGTCCCGTCAAACCCCTCCCCAATGCGTTTCCTTAGAGGACAAATCAGGACAAATGATCAACATCTACTTACTGAGGGACAAAGAAGACAAATAACTGCTTTCTAAAATAAATAAATTCAAAATAAAAACAATCTACCATCTGTTTAATAGTCCCACGGACCAAAGAATAAAAGCTATAAATGAAAACCAGCAGGGATCATAAAAGCTTAGAATGACTGTATTTACAAAGGGATTGATATTTGTATCATTGGCACATTCCAGCTGTTTTAAACAGTAAATCCTAATATCAAATATGATCTAATGTAATCAAATATAACATGAACTGAATAGGCAGAAAAATAAGAACTTGAGGGATAAATGAAAAGGTGGACTTATAAAATAAACAATTATTTAAGGTCCACATATTTTACATAAGATCATAACTTTTGTAAAAAGCATTTTACATGAAATGCCAAGAAAAAAAAGAAACTATATGAAATATTAAATACCTTTTTATAATCAGTGAAAATTAAATCAATGCTTTTTAAAGATTGACAAATTCTGTTTCTAATTTCACTATTGAAGTCCAAAGTAAATGCAAACTTACTCATAGGTCCCACTTTGCCTCATTTAACATCTTTGCCCACAGTGAATATGGTTGTTAATACATTTTAAAAAAGGTATCTGCATCCAGCAGATACTGGAAAACACAGAGACAAGAGAAAAAATAATGGTACCGTTTTGTTCGTGGTAACTGGAAGATCTCCTGCCACAGATGGAACAAGCCTTTGTTCTGATCCTTCTGTCCCACAGAGACGCACTGGATCGTCTTGGTGTCGAGCTGCTTGTGGCCACGGCCGTGGAGGAACTGCTCAGATACACACATTGAAATCACAGTTACCTTTAGACTGATGCTCACCTACATCTGGGCCCCTCCTTCGCAGTGCTGCCACCCACCTGCAGTGTGTTGATGCAAGACCTGATGTCGTTGTCTGTCTTCTCACACAGTGACATCAGAGTGCCTGTGTCCGTCCTCATCCCCTGATGGAGACAAATCTGCAAAGAAGGAAAAAAACAGGCGTCATAGACCAAACTGCGGCGTTCGTGTGGCTTTGCTTCTTCCTGTGTGTGGCGGTGTGTGCTGACCTCTGCCAGTCTCTGTGCGAGGCGGGAAGACTGAGTCTGAGGGAAAGCCAGGAGGAAGGCCTGCAGCCTGAGAGGCCTGAGTGCTGGAACATAACTAACAGGAAACAGAGGACATCAGAAAAAAGCTGGAAGTAATATAATAAGTCACGCGTGTATTGGATTTTTTGGATGCTGCTGTTGAACGCCACAGTCTCTCTTACAGGTCGTTACAGATGCAGATGATTGGTCGAAGCAGGATGGACTCCTTCTTCTTTTTCTTCTTCCCAGTCTCTGTTCCGCTCTCGCCGCCATGTCCGTCTTTCCTGTTCAGCGTTGCTAACAGATGCTGATGGCAGCCTGTCGAGCACCACAGATTAAACACAAGAATATATCAAGATCTCGTGCAGATTTGAAGTGCACAGATATCACATTATTATTATTATTATCACGTTAGTTGCTGGTGCCCTGAACGTACCGACGGCGCTCCATCAATCTCATCAATAATGAGACAGTTTGGTCTCTCGTTGACTCCCAGCACGGACTTCATCTGCGTCGCTGTGTCGATGCGCTTCTGGAAAATCTCGCACTGCGGTCATCACTGTAAAAACATGAACCGTGCCACTGGAGTCACTACGGGAGGATTCCTCTGTAACCGATTCTCGTTCATTTACTTGTATCATGAGGTGAAGTGTGGATTTAGTTTTCTAACCTGGCATTGATTTCCACGACATTGTATCCAGCGTGTTTGGCGATAACATGAGCCAGGGTGGTCTTCCCCAAACCTGGAGGCCCAGACAACAATGTTACCTAGAGAGGGACAAAGAGAAATGAGTTATTTTATATCAACTAAGGTCATTCTACTGACACGATTGTGCAGATGTTCCACCTTGTATTTGGGTCGTTTGTACTGATCCAGTTCCGCCTCCAGTATCTCCTCAGTCATCTCTATCTTGGTCTTGAAGCGATTTGGATTCTGGTTGCCTTGGTTGGGTTTGAACGGTTTGAACGAGTGTTGGTGGGCAGCCTGTCTGTCAGGGCGGACAGGGCGGGACTTCCTCTCTCTTCCAAACACAACAGTGTCCCAAAGTTTCAGCCACTTGAGCAGACAGCGGTTGGTAAACTGCAACGAAAAGCAATCGCACACATCTGGTGTTCAAGCAGTGTCCAGGAAAAGACTTGGATTTATACGTAAAAGAGCGCTTTTCGTTTTTTTCTGTACAGAAACACGACTTACATCATCACTGAGAAGCTCTGTGTAGTGTCGGGGAGAAAATCTGTCACCCAGAGACGGGATCTTCGACCTTCTGTGTCTTCAGGATCTTCATTCTCCTCATCTCCTCTGCTTTCAGACTCAACAAGCCCATCGTCCACACTGCTGTAATTGAACATAAACAGCAAGAAGAGCATGTATTCATATTCACGATGTTTGCATGTGTGTATAAGTGAGATTAAAAAAAAAAAAGGGGGGGGGGGGGTTACCTGGCCAGCAGCTCTGTGAGGCGCTGAGATTCCAACACAACCTGATGATGGCGCTGTGGGATTAAAAACAGAGGAAAAACATTTACTTATGACAAGATTAGCTAGGTGTCTTCATTGTTTTGTATCAGATGACTTAAATCATTGAAAATTGTGCTTTATTCGGCAGCAGATAAACTAAAATGTTGTATTATTCACCTTTCGCACTGTGACCAATGAGAATCAACTCTTTGGCGCAGTGCAAACTACTTCACAGTTAATACACATACAACAGCCACCGCATTACTCACCCTCTCAGCTTCTTCCTCTCTCAGCACACTTATGGCACCGCCAGCAGCCCCAGTGCACCCCAGGAGTTTGGTGCCACTCTGGTATCCACTACCTGGAGAAGCACACAGGTGAGAAGTCAGTATATACTGGACACCAGAGGTTTGTAGGAGTTAATCAGTGTTTTAAAACAAGGTACTATGAGGGGTCTGTAACTGCGTTTGTGTGATTGCTGAGGAGTTTAACCTTTGTCCCTAATTCTTCTTTCTGTCGGAGGTAGACCCGACTCCCTGACGAGTCCGTCACACTGACGTACTCTCCCTCCAACGGAGGTCGCTTCAGCACACACAGCGAGGCTGGCACCGCTGTAGGAGGTCGCCTGGGCGTCTCTGGGATCGTATCAAAGCCACTGATGTCCAACACAGCAGGAGTAGACCTAGAAAACAGACAGTTTAGAAGATTCCAATCGGCAAAGTTGTGTTATTAAATTGCTTTTAACAACCAAAACTCTATTTGACAGCTAACAGCTATTTCAATTCCCGATCTTCATCCTCCCTCTCTCCTACCTGAAGGTGTGAGATGGTTCATACTGCTCTGGAGAGGATGGAGGTGTGACGTCAGCATTCTGCGAGGGGCCTCTGTTCTCTCGAGTTTGTGATTTGCTGAAAAGCCGCTTGGTCACACCCTGAACCTGCTTCTGCCGCTTGGCCTTTGGAGCTAAAAGGACAAAATCTGATATAAAGTACAAACTAATGACAAAAACAAAGAAAACCAAGGTCACACAGCATGAGTGAACTCACTGGTGGGCTGCTCATCCAGCAGGTGCTCTATGTCTGAAATGTCTTCTCCTTTAGCCCGAGTCTGATGTCCGTCCGCCTTGAGAGATTTGTCTGGGCCATTCACAGACACATTTGTATAATGATTATTACTGCTAGAAATGATCAGCTGATGAAACACTAACAACAAATCTAATAAGCTTGAGAACTAATTCAAAATTTAAGTAATTCTTCAAACAAACATTTGCAGTTTTCAGCTTTTCCCGTGTGAAAATATGCTGTTTTAATATGTATAAGTAATTTGGATGCATTCACTTAGGATCAGGGACATTTTAACCAGCATTTTACCACCATACAGTCATTACGTCTGTCATGGAGGTTATCTTTGCATTGCTGTTTGTCTTTTAGCAGGATTATGCAAAAACTACTGAAAAGATGTTATTGAAACTTTCTCACTTTCTTTAACATTGAGAGATTTTGTGTTGTTCAGCATTTAGTGAATTTGTGATAATGCAGAGATCTTGATGTAAAAAATCTGGCTCATAAAACACACTCAAAATCACCAGCGGACTGATATTTATGAGTGTGTTAATGCTTTTAAAGATTTATTAGAAAACAGTAATAAGATGTACCCAGAATACACGACAAACCTGTATGACAAGTATGACTGTGGCTTGATATGACTGGTGTGTGGTGGAGCTACACAAATAAAGTCATGTTTCATAACTAAGATGAACAGCTGCTCACTTATTTATGTGTTGTTAACTGCTGAGGATGTGCAAGAAGAAGCTAAAACGAGTTAATGAGAAATAACGACGTGTTTTTTTTGTATAGAAGTAAGTTTGAAGTTTAAGTCTGTTGGGGGCTCACCCTCCATCTGAGCCAGAACCTCCAGCTCGTCTGCGAACTGATCCTCGAAATCATCCTGGACCTCGAACAGTTCGTCATATTCGTCCATGTTAGACACACGTGGAGAGACGCTGTGGTTCTATACACGTCTGAAGACAAACACACTGTTCACTAACATTAAATAAAAAGCCCATCCGCTGCCTGAGACGGTTTCACGGAGCAGATTTCCCGGCAATTTTTTTGTTGTGAAGTTTAACTTCCGGGTTACAGATTCAATTTATTCTTCTTCTTGTAAAAACAAAAATCGCACAACGCAAATTATCGCCACCAACTGGTGTGGAGGGTGACTGCAGATTAAAAATAAAAATAAATCGAAGTTTAAACCTTCAAGTCTGAACTGTTATTAGTGTTTTTAATTACTGTTATAATGTTTATTGGATTTATTAGTAACTGTTGTAATTTGTATGTGTTATTATTGGTTACTGTTATTTATGGAAGCCCTAAACGGACATGGTTTATCAACTAAAATTAACTCGTTATCACGGGAAAACTAGCAATAACAAGACTAATTATGTTTGTAGAAGCTCAGTGTGTGAGTGGGACAAAGATGAGCAACACACACCAAACCTGAAAGTGACTAAAGAACAAAGATTTACTGCACTACATGGAGAATCAGATTCATCTGGAGTTTGATAATTGCTGAATTATCAAGCCGTAAGTAAACGAATGAACGATGTCTCGTGTTTCACGCAGAAGGAAGCAGTTGTTGTGTTTTGCTAGCGCGTTGCTAACAGTTAGCACGACGTTAGCGCACAGAGCCGTTCTGTGGCGTCAGGTAGTTGTTGATCCCGTTCACACAAACTGCTCTCAAACCCACAAATGGAGGTTGTCGTACGTGATTTTTAGCTCAAAATGTAGGAAAACTTGTGGCCTTTGCAGAAATGTCAGTATGAAACCCCCAAGTCCCCAAACTGCTCAGTAGGAGAGACTACCAAAAGAAGAGGTCATTTGTGTTTACTTAAATTGCAGTCAACCAATCAGAAGAGGGCCTGTTCTGAGGGGACATGGAAATACACATTGCAGCAGTTTTTTTCAACTGTAAACCACTGAAATATCATCTTAGCGGTACACACCCCTCTTCTAAGATGATATTAGTGAAAATAAGTGTATTTTTTTACACGTATCTGGGACTGATAAGTGTAAAATTAAGGAGTATCTGGGACTTAATTTGAAATTACGGGGACTTGATGTGACAACAAAGGCAGTGACAACAAAGGCAGCTGCCTTTTAAACTGTGTAACATCAATGGCAGCTGCCTTTAAACTGTGTAACATCAATGGCAGCTGCCTTTAAACTGTGTAACATCAATGGTAGCTGCCTTTAAACTGTGTAACATCAATGGCAGTGTGGCAGCATATCAGTAGCAGTTTATGTCTTTACATATCAGTCGCAGTTTATGTCTTTACATATCAGTCGCACTTTATGTCTTTACATATCAGTTGCACTTTCTGTTGACACCGAAAGACCCTCTACGAGCTGCTGCCCCGATTTGGGTTTGCCGTTACTGGTTCTTTCTTCCAATCGGCCCTGGTTTGGCTCCAGTTCCATCCTGCGCCATTTTGTTGAAACAGCGAAGAGGATTTTGTGGATTTAACTTGAATTAACTGAACAAGTAACACGCAGTTTTTATTTTGTTTTCATATCAGGCCTGTGGGGTTTTGTTTGTTTTCTCCCACCTGTGCTTGGTTGACCTGTGAAAATGTCGTGTGTTCACTATAAGTTTTCTTCCAAACTGGACTACAACGCAGTCACTTTCGATGGGCTGCATATCACCCTGAAGGAGCTAAAAAAGCAGATTATGGGCCGGGAGCGCCTCAAGGCCAAAGACTGCGACCTGCAGATCACAGATGCGGAAACTCGTGAAGGTAAGTTGTCAGCTGACGCCTTTACACATGTGTGACACATCTGTCTGACATTATTTTTAGGTGGTTACCGTAAACGATGGACGGGCATTTTCTCCATTATTCGACATTCATTTCGTGGATTTTCTGAACTGACTAACAGTGAAATAATATAATATATATATATATATATATATATATATGAATAAATAAGTTTGAACAATGTCTTTCCCACTTCATGCATCTGTTTACTTAAAAGGCCTTTCAGTTCTATTGAGTGAATTGTGGAGTCATTGTTAGATTGTTGTGTTTGTGTTTTCTAATGATTTGTTGCTTGTGTCTTGTAGAATATACCGACGATGATGCCCAAATCCAGAGACACTCTTCCGTGATTGTGCGTCGCACTCCGCTTGGTGGAGTAAAGCCCCCTGGCAGGGAGTTCATTGTGTATGTATTAAGTTATTACTGTTATTAATTTAAGTCACTGGTTTGTTTATATTAGATTTCCTAGTTATACTTATTAAATTGTGACCTGTAGTCGGTCACAATGTTGGTAACTGATGGTTTATTTTTGTCCTGTGTGTTTTTGCAGACATCGTTCTACCGAAGCTGTGGTTAGACCGTCTAGACCCGTATGTAAAAACAACACTCTGTCTTCCTCCTCCTCTCACCTCTCACTCTCTCCCCCTCTTTCTGGCTTTAGTCACATGTCTCAAACATTCTGTCAACAATGATCGAGCTCTGTGTATCTTCTGTTGACCGTGTGTTGGCTGCATTTGTGTTGAGATCTCAACCTCTATGTGTTTTATGATGTCTTTTTGGGGAGGGTTTCCTGGAGTCACCTAAGTAGTTTGTTGTTTCTCTCTTTAGAAAATGTTTTTGTGTTTTGAAATGAATATATTAAAGTTTTAAATTCTGCTGAATGAGACGAGGGTGATAAGAGAAACAACAGACATTCAAATTGGCATTTGAATGCTCTGAATGCCAATTTTAAACTGTTGCCACTTTATAATTTAATTTAAACTGTTAATGACTGTCTTTCATATTAAAATGGTTTTCTACCGTGCTTTAGGCCAGTCAAATGTATTTTTAAAGGGGTTATTTATTAAATATAAATATTAAATATTTATTGTTTGTATGTGAGACTTCCTTCTTGTTGTTTATCGACTCCTGACCTGCACACAATCTCCTGACATAACAGGGGAGGTTTTAGATTCTCAGTGCAGGGATGTGACGGGAGTGTAAACTTTGAATCTTGCAACTTATTGTGCTAAAATTGCCTTTTGTATACTAGCTGTAAATGATTTTAAAGGGATTTGACTTCAGCATAAATACATAATTAAATAGTAGTTGTTTAATGCAGTTGAATGCGCTATTTCTTCAAAATATTAATTGTTTTTGTAGATAAGGATCTTTAAAATTCAATTAAGCTTTGTTTTAATCAAGCAACTCTAAAAAGACCCAGCTCTAGACGGGTCTGTTAACCTTTTCTAGATTTTAACACAAAGCCGTCAGTAGAGAGCTGAGTGTTCTTTAGTTCAGTAATCCATGTCTAGGTTTGTGGACAGTCAGTGGTTTAAATGCTCACTCTAATATACTTAAGCATTATCTCCTGGACTTTGACTACTCGACAAACACCTTGATTTTGGTGCGAAGACTTAAATGGCGTGAGGGACTGGACACAGATGTGGTGGGGAACTATCTGGGCTCTTATCTTCCGCTGTGTATCGCTTAGATGTTCTGTTAACACCTTTATTATCTGTACTCTGATTCTCCTGCAGACGGATTCTTCTCCTTCTATGTCACTCGCCCAACTCGCCAAGGTAACGTATCTGCGCATGGCGGCTGAACTGCAAGAAAATGTTTCTTAAGTTGAATCGATTTGTCCCTGTTTTTATTTTGTGCTATTGACGTCCTACTTTTGTCTTTTGTTGTGTCTATCGTGTGTTTAGACGGCTAACCTGGTTGACGCAAATGCATCAGAGGAAGACAAGATCAAAGCCATGATGTCACAGTCAAACCATGAATATGACCCGATACAGTTAGTACACAAACATTTTGCTCTTGTATTTGCCCAAAGTTGTATTATTTTTATATCATGAACATTCACCAGATGTGGACAGTTAAAAGAATACGATTTACTTGTCTCTGTAGTTATTCCAAGAAAGCAGTTGGACCTCCACCCGCTCACTATACCTGCCATCGTTGTGGAAAGGCTGGTCATTACATTCGACAGTGCCCCATGCTGTTGGTAAGGATCCTGTATAATTTCATTTAATTCTCTGTGAAGTTAATGGTTACTACATCGCTGTAGTGGTGTTAGATTTTAAATGAGTGATGATATTCTGTTAACTTTTCCAGGATAAGAGTGTGGAGCGTCCTAAGCCAGTCAGGATATGTAAGGGGATTCCTCAGAGTTTCATGGTGAAAGCAGAGCCTGGCACCAAAGGAGCCATGTTAACCAGCACTGGAGAATATGCAATACCTGTAATAGATGCGTAAGTGAAGGATGTCCTCAAATACACACTATTTACTTCCTCCTCCTCCTCCTCCTCCTCCTCCTCCTCCTCCTCCTCCTCCTCCTCCTCCTCCTCCTCCTCCTCCTCCTCCAAGAAAACTTATACTAGAATTAACTATTGTCATATTTATCTTTTCATTTTATGTCCTCTGTGGTTTTTTACTTGTTATGACAAAGGCCTTAAATGTATAAATACGAATGTGTTCATACAGGGAAGCATACGCAAAAGGAAAGAAGGAGCGCCCCCCCTTTGTTCCACATGACAAGTCATCATCTGAGGACGATGCAGACCCAATCCCTGACGAACTCCTGTGTCCAATCTGCAACGACCTGATGACGGACGCAGTTGTTATACCCTGCTGCGGAAACAGTTACTGTGATGATTGTAAGTTCTTTCTCATAACATGGATTAGTAATAAAAATCCGTCCTGGGCTATGTTCCATTGTTTCAGTGTGTTCATTTGGTAGTCAAATGGACTATAGCTTTGAACTAAGGACTGTTTGTTCCAGGTATCCGGACGGCCTTACTGGACTCAGAGGAGCACATCTGTTTCACATGCAAACAATCCGATGTTTCACCTGATAATCTCATCGCCAACAAATGTCTACGACAGGTAACCCATTTCAAACACACGCTTTTTGATGTATGTCATATTTGTTTGATCAGAGGTGTTAAGCAAATGTTTTTTTCATGCAGGCTGTGAATAACTTCAAGAATGAAACACCAAACACCAAACACGTACGCAAGCAGGTCCAACAGGCAGCACTGCCTCCGCCTCGCCTCCAGTTGTCCAGGCCTCTGCACTCAAGACAGCAGGACCCACTGCTGGCCAATGTCACTCACCCACCCCCTGCAAGCGTACCAACGGCTGCACCTCAAACACAGGTTCAGCCCCCTGCACCCTCTCCTCCTGTTCCTGCTCCTGTTTCTACTACTGCTGCTCCTCCTCATGCTGCTGCTGTCGAAGGTCAAGATGTTTCACCAGCTCCTGCACCTGTCGCTGACCAACATTCTCCTATGCACTCTACCGGCCAGGGCGAACCACCCCCACCTGGGTAAGTTTAGTCCCATTATAGTTTGAACAATTACACGGAATCACCCACTCAACATGTGATGTCTGAAGTAAAGGGCCATTGCAACTCCTCAATGTGTCTGCTTGTTTATGTTTCAGTGAAATGGATCCAGAACCTACTGTGAGACGAAGCCCAGAAAGTACCCCAGAAATTGGCCCACACGTGAGTCCCCTCGGATGATCTGATAATAATGCATCTGTCATGGTTATTATAGAGCTCAATAGATCGTTTTCAGAGTTAGAAATCCCATTCATTTTCTGAAAAGGGATTTTGATCTATCAAAGGTAGACTGACCACAAGTTTGTGAAATGATGTTATAAGCTCCTGTAGACACCACAAGTCCTTATTATAGCAACTGCATTTCAAGAAAACCGTGTTTTATTTACATAATCCATTCTAAAAGTGGGCATTCACTGTTACGCTCTATTATTAGTTATTAACCTACTTAAGTGCATCCTTACTACGCACCTGTACTCCATGAGAACTGGAATAGTTCCTGACCCTAACCCTAACCGTAATTCTGAAAGGTAACTACATTTTTTTCACTGATTTCTTCCGCAGGGCTACCATTATTCTGTTCTTGGCCACCCGCCACCGACATGGCTGCCACATCCATCAGGTAAGAGGTTGGATTTAGATCATTTAAGGAGGCTCGTGAGCTTGAAGGAAAGACATTCAGGAGCTAACTAAACTGTGTCTCTGCTCCATTAGGTCACCAGTCACGGCCCCATCACTCTCACCGAGGGGGAGGCAGACACTGGGAGAGGTGAGACCCCGTCTATGGAACTATTAAATGTTTGTATTCTAATATGTCGGCCTCTCGATGAATGTTTCTCTCCGTTGAACCAGGTCCTTCAGAGGTAGAGAAGATCACCCCTCCGCCCACCTCCATATAGCTCCACCTCCTGGACCTGCTCCTCCGATGTACCCATCTCCATACCTGTACCCGCCCCCACCACAGCCCTACCCTCCTCCCTACACATCTGGCCTTCTACCTCCTCCTCCAATCGGTTACCCGCCCCAGCTAATTTATCCCCCTGGACCACCGGGGCTCAACCCTCCCTGGATCCCACCTGGTGTCCAGCCCCCTCTACCCCACCTTGGACCCCCCCTCTCTCAGCCCCCCCTCTCTAAGGAAGAATTCTACAGACAAAGGCACCGACAGGACAAGTGAGTAGTTTATTTTTGTTTTGAGTCGTCCTACAGCTACACTAGCTAACAATTTTGGGATTGATACACATTTACACTACTTAGCGGGATTATGACGCATTCAGTATGATTAAGTAATTTTGAAAGTTTGACTGTTCTTGTCTTTGTATTCACAGAACTACATCCAAACTGGATGAATTTACTGAAGACTTCCACAAAGAGCGTATGAAGTACAGAAATCCACCAAAGAGAAGAAGATCATCTTATTCCAGGTAACTTAATTAAGAGGACATTTCCAAATTGGTTTTAGTTCATAAGCATAATCCTTCAAGCCATTCAGTCAATTCATTACTTAAGATTATTTCTTTCTCTCTTGGTTTCCTGATTTTCTTCTCCACTCTTTCCCAGGTCCCAGTCAGTCAGTCGTTCTCCATTCAGCGGCTCTCTGTGCACTCGCTCTCGATCAAGATCTAGATCCAGGACTTACTCTTACTCCCCAAGTCGATCCCGATCCCGTTCACGCTCCCATGGGCGGTCTTTACCACGCTCCCCTTATTCCAGGCACAATGGACGCAGTTACGGACGTTCACGGTCAAGGTCCCGCTCCCTCTTGCCGTCTCCTCCTCCCTTCCGGGCCGGACCCTGGGAGGGAGCAGAAGGACCAGGACCCTTCAGGTCCCGGTCTCGCTCCCCTGGTGGCTTCCGGAACCGCAGCCCTGGTGGACGGAAGCCACCTCCTCGGGAGCTTCCACCGTATGAACTAAAGGGACCTAGTCCTGGAGGCCATGATCGCTGGGAGAGAGAAAGGTATCGACAATGGGAAAAGGAGTACACAGACTGGTACAACCAATGCTACAAAGACTCCGACAACCAACATCCCTCACTAAATCACAGAGGTCGCCGCAGCAGAGACATGGAGAGGGACCGAATGTCTCCGTTACCCAGAGATTACTCCCCTCAGGGGAGAGGAAGAAGAGGTAGAGAAGAGAGAGGAGCTCCCCCTCACCATCCGCCATCCTCTTCATCATCAGGGACTAAGTCCAGCACTAAGTCCAGCACTAAGTCCAGCACAAAAATAAAAAAGAAGAGGCCCAGGGAGGAATCTGAGCCACCACACCATTCAGCAGACAGAGGTGATGCTACTCCTGTCAGAGATGAACCGATGGATGAAATCCCCTCAATCAATAAAACACCTCCCAGCTCCTCAAAACCTGCATCTGGCTTTGGAGTCGGTAAAGCTCCTACTTCTAAAAGTGCTGCTGCACCCGCTAAGCCCTCAAACAAGACCCTATCCAAGACCCAGTCTGATAAGACCAGGAAAGAGAAGGCTCCGAAAATAAAACCTAAAGAGAAGACAGAGGCTGTGAAGGAAAAGAACGACAAGGTAAAGAAAAAGACCCCAGAAGCAGTGGTCATCAAAAAGAAGCTTCAGACCCCTCCACTGTCCTCCCAGACCCTTGATTACCATCACTGCTCCCTCTGGTCGCTCCAGCAGGGAAAGATGGCGAAGGGTCTGTGAAGAGCAAACCCAGGATCAGTCGAAAGGTTCTGACGAGTCACAGCAGCTCCACCGGGTGAGGTTATTTGTTGACCATTTGATTTACTTTTTTTATTTTTATATCCCATTGTTTACTGCCTTGATGTTTTAGATACATTTTGTCTGTTGTCTTTTGGGGAATTCTTGAGATCTTGAGGAAGATTGTTTGTTCTCAACCAGTCACATTCCTCAATCATCTTAAATGTTTTTGTTTTTTCCTCAGCTCTCGGTCGACTCAGGAGACAAAGAGGAGCTCAGAAAAAGACCAGAAGAGTCGGCAGCCCAGAGGCCACACATCAGTTATTTCAGTTAAACTATGAAGCTGATAAAAAATGTTTTAATACATTAACTGTTCTAATATATATATATTGTATATATTTTTACCTTGTGAAATGACATTAAGAACTCATTTCCCAGCCTGAAGTTGTATGTCACCTGTTCATGTACATGTAAAAAAGTGTGTTTATAGATGTAACTTGCATGTCACTGCATCCATGTAAATATTTTCTAAAATAAAGGCAAAGAAACCAACATGAAATACGGATTTGATTGTGGTTTATTCCATGTGCAGATAATTGATTAATTCTTATTTCTGTTGGGGGATGTAGCTCCTGTGAGGAAAGGCGACGACACAGTCTGACAACACAAAGAGGGGGCGTTTTATTGATCCGTTCATTCTTTACAGTCCTTCATCAGTTACTGTAGCTTTACATTCAATAAATTCTTCCCATGGTCTCAGACCGGGTGAACTGTGTCCACACTGTGTCCACTCAGAAGATTATAGTGTCAATTTATCCTTGAAAAACACCTTCTGCCACACTTCCTTGTTATTCCCTGTGTGGTGCACATACAGAGGGAAACTGAGGTGGACCGATTCATTCGTTTCATGGCCTTGTTTTTCTTTGATTGATTTGATTTGGTACAAAAACTAGACAGTTCTTGCTACTTCATAATACAGTATATAGATATATTATAACCATTCACCTTGTGCTAAAATCAATGCTGTGCTGTAGTCAGTTAAAAAAAATCTCAACATCAATAACATACAGGGGGATGAGCTGTGTAGTTTATAGTATAATGTTTACAGTGGTTTTACAGTGTTTTTAATGTCCCTGATTATCTCAAAACCATAGTTGTACTTTTTGGATATGTTACACAGAAAGAGTATTTGTCAGCGCGTGTGTGTGTGTTACCGTGGAAGTGCACTGTGTTTGTGTGTGTTTTTTTTCCCCACTAAAGCCCGGAGAAACAGAGACATTTAAAACAGGAAATGTGATTATTCCTCATGAACAGAGCCACAGGGTAAAGATGTAAACGGCTCTTTTACACAATTATTACTCAGCCACTCGTTGGTTATATAGATGGGTGCTATGGTTTTCAATCACGTGTACGATAATGAACGAAACACCACAGAAATCAACACCAATCCCATTGCTGTCGCACACTGCCTGCAAATTCTCCTCCGTGTGTCTGTGCAGGATGTCTGAACAATCTACAGGAGGTGTGAGGCAATCCGTTAATACATTAATAAACAACATAATCAATTCAAATGATGATCGAAAGAGAACAAAACAAATAAGAGACAATATATTCTTTCTTTTCCTTTTTCTTCTCAAAGTGGACGGGCACACAGAATGTTGAATATATTACATCGACGTGTGAGCGGTCCAATCGCGAGGCAGACGAGCGCTTCAGAAGTTCAGTGTCTCTGACATCATCTTCCACCAGTCCATCAGCTCCTCCCGCTCCTCCTCCTTCCTCTCCGTCAGAGACTCCAGCTCAAAGTCCACCTGACACACAAGCAGTCAAAGCATTATGCTGTTGTCTCAGTGGGCCGTTCCACACACAGAAAAATACTGAATAATACATGTAGAAATGTAGAAATAATAACGGGTGAATAAATGTAGAAATACTTAAATAACTAAATCTAAAAATATATAAATAAATACAGAAATCAGATACATGTTAAGTAAATAAATACAAATAATAAAATAAATTAAGAAATGTATATATAAATAAACGAACAAACAAACAAATGAATGGAGGAATAAATGTACAAATACAGAAATAAATAAATACAAACAAATTATAAATAAATAAATGTATAAGTAAATAGATAGCCCCTCTATTCACTTTGTGCACTGCATAATAGCACAAATGTGGCATTTATATTAAATATTATATGTTGTTGCCACGGGAAATATAGTGGAAATGTGCAGGAAGTATAAAGTTTCTTTCAACTGACTTTTCACCAATCTTAGTTTTTTCATGTAAAACACTAATTACAGTAGGTTTACTGTTGCAATTATTGAAATTAAACTCACATTTCGTTTTGAACTCTCAGTTGGTATATTAAAAACTACACTTCTGAATATAAACAATGTTCTCATGAATCCCGTGCAAATACATAATCAGATCCTAGTGGGATGCTTTACTGTATATTGTTAAGAACGGTTGCCTTTATATCACATTTCTGACCAAGTTGGACCCAATGTACAAAGTGCAAGCATCGCTCAGAGACAGTGAGTCTTACCCGGGATGCAGGGCTGTAGGGAACAGCCACCTTCTTGATGACAGTCAGGTATCCTGGAGCAGAGGCGGCCACTTTGAAGTTTCCTGGAGCCAGCAGACGCCAATAATCTCCATCTTTGGCTGCAAAATACAGATCCTCTTATTAGTTCATATACTTAATATAACAAACGGAGCAGGCAACGGATGCTCAGCTAAATAAATAATCACATTCACAGCACTGACCACGTGTTTCTATCACTCTGGAGCAGGTAGAAGTGACCATAGAAAAGGAGAAATAGTGCACTACATCCAGAAGGTGGCAGTATTGCACATCTTACACTCCAGGCCTCTTGTCCTTACAATTTGTGTGTGTGTGTGTGTGTGTGTGTGTGTGTGTGTGTGTGTGTGTGTGTGTGTTACATCATAATGTTACTCAATGCTGATACCTGTCGTGAGGTCGTGGTCGATACCCTCCACAGAGATGGTGGCATTGGAGATGGGGTTACCCTGGAGGTCACGCACGAAGCCCTTGACACCACGATGAACCTACACACAAAGACACACGTTACACACACACACACACAGGCACACAAAAAGAAAATTTGAATAGGAAATAATTTCTGTCTGTGGTTTTCAAATGGATCAGTTCTCTTGGACGATGAAACCGGTTTGGATCCTTTGACCTACTCCATTCACGGTGTTTCTTGTCAAACCTCTTGTGCTGTTCACATTGTGGATTGTTACTGGGGTTTTTAACTGCTTCCTGTTTTGGGCTCTGGGTTTCGTCTCTCGTCCCGTCTTTGTGTTTCCTCCCCGGTAGTTTGGCTGAATCCCAGGGTTCCCCCCTCAGGACTCAAACCCTGAACCCTCAGAGACTAACTTGACGTGAGCTGGTAAATGACTGAGTGCGAGAGGCAGCAAGGGCTCGGGATAGTATAAACAGGAATATTACATTACTGTGGCGAGTTTTTAATTCAATGCTGTTTACTTTCTCTGACGTCAAAGGTGCCTGAAAGAGTGGAGATCATTTTTGAACAATGAATTTACTCTTTGTTGTGTCATTGTGCAAAAAATGTAAATGAATAGGACAAATTACTACACAAATTCCTTGCTACGATTCAGCCCTGGAGCTGACCACTCATTTTATTTTATGTAATGTCAGGAGATCTTGCCTCAACGTCGACTAAGTTGTGTGAGTTCACTAAACTTCACCAAACCTTCCCAATGAGTGTGCCGCACCAGAAAATGTATCCTGGTTCTTTTAAATCAGGTTATTTCACTACTTGCTTTTTCCCCATTCCTGTTGAGCATTAGCATTTTCTTCACTGAAGATGGAGCACTTTGTATTTTAGTTTTTTCTGGGTCAGCTGCATCAAATACACCTGGCTGACAACGTTGGAGTCTATTTATAGAGCCGGTTTGCCGCCTACCTGCTCGATGTAGTTGACGAGCGAGTTGCGGTTCTGCTCCCAGTAGAGCTTCAGCGAGTCCTCGTTGGGGAACTTGTCACAGCTCAGTTCCAGAGTGATCTCGAAGCAGTTGCTGCTGAGATAGTTGAAATCCTGCATTCCTGAGACGGGGCACAAGATGGAGGAGGAGAAATGAATTTAATGAGTGGAAGTGATGGGAACACTGGTGTTGTAGGGATGACAGTAGAGAATGTACATTGTAGGGATGAATGATGTATAAAAAAAAAATCATATTGCAGAAGATCCCATTGAATGTTGATGTGGATCCAGGATTTATTTTCCTTTAACCTTGCAAAATAGGGTGTTATCAGGCACATTGAGGAGACTGATATCTGAGTGCGTGATTTGGTGCAGCCTCTACTGAGGACCATTCTAGTTTTTATTTCTTTTAATTTTATTGTGTATTTATATAGGATCGGTTTAACTCATATAGCAGCTTTCAAACTATTGAAATGCAATTCAAAGTGCTTTACAGGTGAAAAAAACATTTAAATTTAGAGACTAATGGAAACCAAAGCAATCAATAATAGAGAAGACAACAATAAAATAAATTTAAGGTAATAAAAGATATATAATTGACACTAAAATGACAATAAACCAAAATAGAATAAGTTGAATAATAAAGAAAAACCTATATAAAAACATAAATTATCAAACACTACATAAAAGTCAGGAAAGCAGTGTGGAGCTTTAAATGGGTTTGATCAGGAATGGTTTTTGTTCCTTACCTCCTGGCACACTGTACCAGGCCCCTCCATTAGTGATGCCATCTTTGAAGCTGGTGTCGTCGTCGGTCTTGCGGCACGGGGCTCGGTGCTCGTCGGACATCACCGGGTTGTAATGGAGTAGGCTCTGGCTAGGGACTTGAACATCACATCATCTGGACTGGCGCTGTACTCGTGAGTGGATCCTTACAGGACGAAACGAGGAGGAAGGGAACGAACCATGTTCAGACAGTGGCTGCGGTAAAGTATGAACTGAACACCTGCAGCTGCTGCACATTAAACCTGTGCTTAGGCAAACACATGTTTTATTTACTTTGAGTAATGATGCACAGGAAGCAGCGGCAGGGGGAAAAATCCGTCTGATTTGAATTAGAGTTACGACATTCTGAAGAAAAACGGATAAACCTTGTGTTGTTTCAGTTATAGGTCATTTTTCTCTGTCTCATTAAAATGGTGGAAACATTCTCATAAAGCGGAAAGGAACAGTTTACACACGACTGAACAAATCAAACACAGAAACAAGGTGTGTGTGTGTGTGTGTGTGTGTGTGTGTGTGTGTGTGTGTGTGTCCATGTACCAGTGCGGGTCTCATCGTATGGGTAGTTGGCCACCACGTCTCCTCCGTGCAGGTTAGCCGACAGGACAAAAGGAATATCCATGACCCAGTGGATCACTGCCTTGGACTCTGGAGCCAGCTGCAAACACAACACATGCATTATGAATATGTAAAAAAAAAAAACACATGTAAGAAAGTCAAAGGTATTTCTGCATCTACAACTACAACTGAAAATGCTAATAATGGTGATTTTTAAATATTTTTGATCGATAGTTACCAGGAACTAATGATACACGTTAATGAGCCCCACATATGGAATGATTGACATGTTCCTTCACTTATAAGATTTATATCAGACCTACAATAACTGATTAATGGGATTTATAGACAAAAAGAATAAATATCAGCCTTTTGCTTAAGTCATTTAAACAGTTGTTATCTGGGATAGTCTGAGGCTCGTCTCTATTATTATTATTATAGTGTATGAGAGTATTTTTATAATTGAATTGTACCTTGCTGTTGCTTTAATGGAGCATATTTTCCTTGTAGAAATATTGTATTGTATTTTTTCTTGTTTTATTTTATTTTATATTTATATTATATTCACCCATTTATCAATGTATGGGCTGAGTGCTAATTGATATTCAGGCTGTCATGTTGTAGAAAGGGGTTTCTGAATAAAATGTTTTACTTCTTTCTCTTGAAAATCCCTTTTAAATGATTATTATTATTAGTCATCTGTTTTATGTACCTTGGTGTTTTCGTCCACAGCCTTCTTCATGTTCTGCAGCAGGTGGTTGTTGGCTCCGCCCTCCCTCTCGTTGACGTAAATGATGCGGTCCAGATCGGGGAAGTTCCGGTTCAGATCCACGCCCTGGGCGTTGCTGCGGCCCACGAACCAGTCCTTGATCTCTCCGGGCTGCGCAGGAAACAGCAGAGGACGGTCAGATCGGGCTGGATTTGAATAATTACCATTCTTAAACGCAGCGTACGTGTAATTTAAAGCCAGGAGCTGCAATTACTCGCTGTTTTAGTCATTGTTTGTAGTCGTATAATCTGTTTGTCTGTATTCACCGTGTCGTGCTGTGTCATCACCTGTGACGCGGCCTTCTCGAAGCCGTCGGGGTTCATGGAGGGCATGAGGTGGATTCGGGTGTTGTGGACGAGGTCGATGATGGTCCCGTTGCCCTGCTGGTACTGGTTGCACAGGTACTGAGCCAGGTAGATGAGCAGCTCTCGGCCCACCGCCTCGTTGCCGTGCATGTTGGCGATGTACTTGAACTCGGGCTCGCCTGCAGGGAACAAGGAGACACTTGCTGTGTTACCGCGTCACACAAGGCGCCGTAATTCCACATTATGTATTCAACCTTCATCTGTGCAACATCCCTGTGATGTCTTTCCCTTTGTAACAAAAGGTGGTTTCATCAGTCGTCATGGAAACATCTCCTCTGGACAAAGAGAACGTCAATGATAACGCTATCTGATTTGTAATGGACGTTACCCTGGACACGCACACGCACACGCACACGCACACCACACACACACACACACACACGCACACGCACACGCACACGCACACCACACACACACACACACACACACACGCACACACACACACACACACACACACACACACAGCTTCACACCTCAGCAGTGACAAACACACTGAGTCATCAAATGAGGGATTAAACTGAATTGAACGCTGCGGCCCAGGACTCCATTTGGACAATAATGAGTGAGAGAGACGGTGGATTATTGGGAGACACTGTCACAGACTGTTGTCCCTGACTCGCGTTGGAGTGACAGGTCCAAGATCAGAGTCGACTTCACCACTGAGAGTTTAACTCCAGGACATTCTGCGACGACATTAGGGAGAGTAGTTTATCAGTCACTCTCTGAGCCTTTAAGTCTGTCAGGTCCTCACAAAAACAAACCGCCAACAGAAACCATGCTTTCACAAAGGGCTGGGTAATAAGACATTATCAATAATTGTCACGATATAATTTTCATCAATAGATATAACGTAAGGTCCAATATATATATTGATATAATGCTTATCCATAGAGTTAGCACAGCGATGAGGTAAAATATATTAATTCTCCGCTCATAAGGAATTAAAACCACAAACTTAACTCAGCAGCAGAAATCAAATCAGTCTTTAAACATTAAATAATGGACATTTATCATAATTATCGATATCGACTGAAACGAAATGTATGTTTGGATTATGTAATGTAACGATTATATCCCCCACCCCTACTTTCACATGTAAATTAAGTTCAGAGGAGACTTTGTTTATAATTTACCAATAAAAACTCACACGCGTGTGATTAAGAGATTAACAGAGAGTAGAACATGGAAATGTACAATGTTCGTCTATTACTTAATCATGTCTTTCAGTACATGAGCCACTTTTCATAATAGAAAATATAGATATTTGGTGAGTGTGGCCCTGTTACTAATGGTTGTGGTGTTGCCCATCACTGATGTACACCCACCCAAGGAGGTGGTTCCCGCCCCTGTCTGTTTGCTGGCTTGTCAACTGATTGGTGAAAGGATGTGGGTTCGGGAAAAATCCATAAAATATTTGGAACATTTTCCCCTTTCTTTAACATTGTGAGATAAGCTGTTAAAAGTCAACACTTTTACAGATTTTTCAGGGAATGATTCATGGATCTTGACTAAATCTGGTATATTTAGAGGACTGATATCTATGAGTCAGAGTAATACATTGAAGGGACTGTTGGACCTTCAATGGATAATTTATTACGAAAGTACTCTCACTGTTTTGTGGACAAACCTTTGTTGCCCATGTCAGTGAAGGGAAATAATTACTCTCCATTTCCTTCATCCTGTAAATGAACGTTACATATCTCAGATCTATTTATATCAGAATGTTTCACCGAGCTGTGTTTTAATGACTGAGGCTCCCACCATCTGTGTCAGATACTAATTAGCCTCGCTTCTCCTCTGTTCCCTCGAAAACAGCACACGACGAAGACAAGTGATAATAAGGAGCCATAGAAAGTCTCAAAGAGCCCGTTCTTTTGAATAACTACAAACCGGAGATTAGTGGCTTTGAGGCTGCACGACAACTAAGAACGTCTCTCGGCACGGAGAGGGAAAAAGCTCTTTTGTTCAGAACAGTGTCGAGTTATGAAATGTAGATCAAGAGAGTCTACTTTGATTTAACTATTTTAAAAAGGCCTTTTTTCTCCTTTTACATTTTAAACTTAATCAAAACCAGTTTGTTGCGTTAATGTCCTGTAGAGTGATAATGCAAGTGTGCATTGTGCCAATATTTTACATTCGCATCTTTTTTTAATACATTTTTGCAGATTTTTGAGGTTTTTTATGTATCCGTAAAAAGTCCAGTGGTTTCATGAGTGAGTAACACACACACACGCACACACACGCACACACACACACACACACACACACGCACACACTGACCAGCCCACATCTGGCAGTCAGGATATTTTTAAACGCTCAAATCTGGTTCCTCTAATGATTTCAAGACTTCAATTAACTCTTTCCGTCTTGACATTAGCGAATGGATTTTACAGGCTTCAGAGGCCTGACAAGAGCTGTCAAACACACACACACACACACACACGCACACGCACGCACGCACACGCGCACGCACACACACACACTTTGAAGCTGGACCAGGCCAAAACGAGTACCAATGATTCAAGCTGTTACCCAGATGCTCAGCATCTAGAGACTTCTCGTTCTCCCTGTAGAAACATGTTTCTGTGTTGCTGAGGCTCATGTTCTTGTGGGACAGGAAACACAGCTGTACATGTTTCATACATGTAGAACAGTGGACAGACATAGAAACGATTATAGTAAGTGTATGGGCCAATGCATGTAGGCATTGACCATGTGTTTGGGTGGTTTTGGGGTAACGTGTATAAGAAGAGCGGCCGAGGAGAAGACTGATGATAATTCTCATTCATAATCAACACTTTAATTTCAACTAATAATATCATTAATTATAATTCTTGCTAAGTCAGGTTTATGTAGCAATTCTTTTTACGCACACCCACATTATTGAGCAGAGGACGCATTTTACGAAAAGGCGACTGCGATGTGTCACTGCAGATCTGAAACAATCATGAACAATCATCTCAGCTGTCAATCATGACGTTTCAACCCGTTTTAAAGCAACAAATAATTAATAAAAACCACATTTGCTGGAAAAATTAACACTTGAACAAACATCAGTGTGATAAGAACAACCTAAAATGACAGAAACCCTCTTTGAGAAAAATGTATCTGACGTGTACTTAGTTTGGTCCAGTGCACCTTCACTAACATGGAGGAGGAAGGGGTTTATGTACCTGTGGCGCCGCCAGCCACTAGGGGGCGATTGAGACAGTTTGGCTTCACTTTAGAGGAGCCGTCATGTTGTCCATCTTTATAAACCCTTTATGGTGGAAAAAGACTGCATGTGGACACCTTTTGTATCTTTAATATCTCTGAGCGGTGGAGATCGTCTGAATGTGTGTGAGATCGTGTGTGTGAGATCGTCTGTGTGTGTGTGAGATTGTGTGCGTGACACCGTCTGAGTGTGTGTGACAGGCTGATGTAGCTCCTCCCTTTAACACCAGCTGATATCTTCCTTCCACAGGTCAATAAAACACGTCTGACGTCGGCTAAACTCACTGCATCATCCTCCACTTTGTCTGGAATTATCAAACCCGTGTGACGTGCGATCAATACGGTCTCCGGGGGCGACGTCATCAGGGAAGCACCACATTATAAGGGGTCTCTGTCGTCATGGCAACCCTGACAGCAGCAGGTGCTCGGGGAGACGAATCCTCCGGGAAGCTGAGTAAACACACTCTCACTCTGTGTGTAACTAGTGTGTTAAGCTCTAAAGGACTCCCAGCTTCGTCGCTGACATTACACCGACACGGCAACACAACGGGACAAATAAAAACATTTC
Source organism: Reinhardtius hippoglossoides (assembly GCA_006182925.3). Classification (NCBI taxonomy): domain Eukaryota; kingdom Metazoa; phylum Chordata; class Actinopteri; order Pleuronectiformes; family Pleuronectidae; genus Reinhardtius; species Reinhardtius hippoglossoides. The sequence continues at coordinate 22,345,329 of CM031671.1, read as the reverse complement.
AAAATGCTAATGACACCGACAGGTGATGTTCGGGATCATACAACTGCTGACACGTGTATTATATGGAGCCAAAAAGTAATTAATAATTGAATCTAACCTTTAATAGAGAATGTGGAATTATCTTTATTGCCATGAACCATTGGACTGATATTTTATGATTCCTTAATAAGTGGGTCTGATGACAGAGAAGTTCCTGTGATTTTATGCCACAGAAGTCAAATCAGGTAAATGATATATTCATAGCACATAATAGTAGTTAAAAATGCTTAACATCATCTTAAAGGCAAATTATCAACATCATACATTAATCTAATAATGTATAAAGGAATAAATAGTTAAAATTGACTGCTGAACTGCACCCACTATTATGATAATGTTTACTTTAAAGGCTCTAAAAACGTATTTTCTCAATCAGCTTTTTACTATGAATGCTGCAGTCCTACATGAAGACACCAATTTCTACTTAAGTTCACACAATTTATGTTATTTCACGTCAGATATTTGTGTGATTCGTGTTCTTTTTCTCAAAATCATTTATCGCACCGTCACACAGTGGAAAATGGCCACGGTGATGTGATTAAATGTTTCCTTGTGTCCATTATCTCTTGTGAGCGATCTGTCACTTGGCTAATGAAATAATAGATTGATATTTCCAGCTCTAATATTAACTGAGAAGTCCGTTCGATGACCTGGCGCACGAGACAGGACAATTCTAAGTTTTACCCGATAAAAAAAACAACACAAGTGTGTTTTTGTTGGCGTTTAACGAAACTGGGTAAACTGTCAAAGCCTTGTGGGCAGATGTAGTCACACTGAATGTGAACACTGCAGTTTACAGAAGCTGGTGACAAAAGAAAAGACAGAAAATCAGATAAACATGTTTCAGCTTTTTCAGAACAACGCATGAAAATGTGCACAAAACAGAAGCCATCGTACGAGAGGCAACAAACGTGGGTGGGACTTCTGCTGTCAACACGCCACAGGACACGAAGAGACGTCTCCCGGCGTGTCGAGATGCAGAAGGTAGCGGAGGATGCATGCGGTGTGTGATGTATAATAAATGACTTCTGGCTGATGCCTCGGCCTTTCTCTCATCCTCTTTCCGTCTCTCTGACTCTCCCTCGTTCCCTCTACATTCTTTCCCCCACCTCTCTCTCATCACCCTCACGCTACCAAAGATTTCCACGTTTTTTCAATCATCATTCCTTTCTTTTTGGTTTCTCCTCGTCTTTCAGCTCCTGCTTCCTCCCGCAGAATGGAATTCTCACAGGAGAAACGATCCCTCCACTGGGGTTTACAATCTATTCCCCTCTATTTTCTACCGTCTATTAGGAACATGTTTCATTTTAAAGCCACTTTATATTCGATGTACCATATGTCTTTTAAAATGTCACGAGCGGTGGCTGCTACTCACTTTAACCGGGCATCTGTGTGCATGCTCGCTGGGGATTACATACTTCCTCTGTCGTCTGATAAAACATTTCAGTGTGGAGTCGTATGTCCACATGACATAGTCTGCACCATATTGGATGGAGCAGTGCCTCATATACCGTCAGGCAAAGTCAAACCCATTACTAGAGGTAGGGTTTCTCCTCCTATTAGAAGCCCTGTAACTAGTTCCAGACACGAGAGTCACAATAGTTTAGCCAGAGCTCTTTTCCCAGAGAAAACACCTTTTCTTTATGATCCAGCTGTGAGATGCAAACACCTCGTTCAAACGGAGAAACATGTCACCTATGGTGGAGGGTGTTTTCACGTTTTAACATTCATGTGACGGCTTTTATCATCAAAATGCAGCCTGAATAAATACTCCAACATGTCAGCGATATATTATTGCATATATATATAACATTATTGAATAATGTGTAATAATAATGTGTAAGAAGCATTTAAATCTTATATGGAAGGGGGAGATAGGTTTAATTACATACTGCTGTTTGGTTATAATTAGCTTGTATGTGTTTTGTACGGTGGCCGACCGAAAGCTCAACTCACTGCAAATTAAGAACACATGCAAATGAAGAAAACAACTTCAATTTGATGACAGCTGCATAAAGTCACAACACACGCAAATACAGAAACGTGTATCAAATAGCAACAAAACGGAAATGTTTCCAGGGGACCCAAACGTTTCCCAGGGGACCCCCAGAAGTTATTGAGGTCTGCTACTCGTTATTAGTGATGGAATTTCACAAAGCATCGAACTACAGCCGGGTTCATCGGTCCTTTGGGGTCTATAAGGCGCACTCACATCATTATAGCTAATAAGAAGCCGAGGCATAAAAACAGGTCATGTCTGTCATGTCTGCCTCCTTCTTGTTGTCCACTTGGGATAAATCTGTGGCAAAATGGCTGCAAAGTCTCCACTGGAAGTTGCGTCAAAATAAAATAAAATATGAACAAATAGGATGACTTTAACTCAGTTAAACATTGCTGTGTACGGCTTCACGTGTCAACAAACCACACACACAACAAAAGCAGCTAATTTGGGCTAAATTTAAGTAATGGACCACAGGGTAAAACCATCACGGAATAATGTGAAACCATTTCCATGTTGTTATGTCAGGAATTTCTCCTGTTCTTTACATTCTGCTAACATTTGTGTCAAGTCCAATATCTACTCTCCTTATAGCTCTGTTTGGATCTGAATCTTCCATTGTCCTCACGTGCAACTCACTAACTGTGTCTCTTGCTTATTTCTGCTACAACCAACGAGCTTTTTCACTATGAAAGTTTGCCGGCTGCATTATTCCCTCCTGCATTATTATATACAGTGTGAATTAATATGTGACCGGTGTGTTTACACTCTTGGCTATAGGCGTTTCCTGTGCCGCAGTGTCCGACAGATGGCTGCTTACTGACAGATGCATGAGCTCAAGACCATGGTCCTCCGGAGCCAGCCGGCCGACCAGCCAACCACGAGCGGCCAGTCGGCTCAGTGCACTAAGCCGATCTGTTGCCCCGGCAACCGCTATTTTGGCTCCACCTTCGCGTTTCAACACATTTGCCCGGGTCAGATCAAATATTGGGACGGGCACCGCGAAGGGAAGCTTCGAGATGTCTCGGGCAGATTTGATTGCTCCTGTCTAACACACGCTCATCCATCATTTCTACTCCTCGCACTCAGAAGCATCACCTAGCTTCCCCTCGCCTTCGCCCTGTCATTCTCCAGATCTCCTCTCTCTGTGGCCTTCTCGGTTTCATCCCCCTCCTCCTCCTCCTCCTCCTCCTCCTCCTCGCCGTGGATGTTGTGCTCAGCAGAGATGAAGGGAGACGCGGGGAGGGAGGAGGGGTGCTACCCCCCGTTGGTGAAGCAGCGGCCTGGAAACTCATCTGGTAGTAATAAGGGCCGCTTCACATCGCTACCGTGACTCATGCCTGCGCACGCTCCCACCACACTATTACAGGCTTATTTAGTACGTACGCATGGTCATTAGGGCCTGTGACCAATTGAGCTGCGAAACATACAAAACCCGTGGCGCACGGTCGAGACCGCACATAAACGCACCCAGAGAAGAAAATACACCTTAACGAGACTTAGGAGTTGACATCCCCACAAACTACATTGTAAACTACAGTAATTACAGGCGTAAGTTCCCTCCTTTGTTTTGAGGCCTCGGGATTTACTGTGATGAAATAAAATCACTTCCTGCAGCGACTTGGACACGAATCGATGAAACCGCTCCTGGACGCTCCTTCATCTGAAAGGTTACATGTCCTGCAGGTCAATCCGTTTGCTGTTCCTCTCACTATCAGGAGTCTGGGTCGTGCTCCGATTCTTTATTGGTTTTGAGGCGTTATGATGAAGGGGCTCAAAACCTGGAGAGCTGGTTCTGGTTTGTTGACATTTTAATATATTTATACGCAACATATATAAGACTTTGTGAGAGATTGAGAGATTGGACGGTGAAGTTCTGGACTTATTCTCATCCCTGTCCGTGGGGTTTTATCACAGTCTGCTGTTACCACGTTAGGGAGGGGTATTGAATATCAGAGAGCGAGAAGCAGACACACGGCTGAGAGGAAAGATTCAAAAGAAAATCCGACCATAAAACACAAAGGAGAAGAGGTGAAGGTCCCCATCCTCCGTGGGTCCAGATGCTTCTCTTCTATAAAATGTGTTATCGCCAGTTTTCTTACGTCTCCAGCTGTTCTGACATTTTGAATATATTTCAAAGACGTCTCTCTCAGCAAATGTTGTTTGTGCTTATAAAGTGTGAATTTATAAAAAAAAAAAAAAGAAAGAAGAAGAAGGTGCGGCATCTAAATAAAACAGAAGTGGTGGTTTACCCACACATTTGCATTCACTGTCCCTCAAACTAAAAGGCCTCACATTTTCTGCTTCTTCTCCCCGGGGGTTTGTTCCAGTCTGCAGTCCAGTCCTGTCAGTGTGATGGAGACGGGGACAGGGACAGACCCCATCCCCATTTCAATCATGACCCAAACTGGGATAAATGAAGTGCATCCATCTATAAACATACAACTGACCAACACCTAGAGGTTCATTTAATATTCACTCCTCCATGTGTATCCCTCTGCTCACGTTGCAGCCCAACACTGCGGATGCTTCTGCCTGTAAATGATCTTTAATTTAAAATTTAAAAAAGAAGCCCTGCACCCACTGAGCTGTGCCATGACGAGGCCACAGTTTTCGCACTTCGAGATTCGAGATAAGCACGTAGAGATTCTTATCAACCAGCAAAATGGCGGCTTTGCGTGGCTGATCTCTCACAATCTATCATCTCGTACTGCTCTGGAGAAATGCAGCAGGCCCCCTGCATGCGCTCGGCTCGGCTCGGCTCGGCACGGCACGGCACACCTGCGCTCCTCCTCCGGTCACCCGAGCAGCCCCCACTCCGGTTTCTCTTATAATAACCCTTAGAATAAAAAGCATCACCAACCCAGGCTGCTATGCGCCAAAGGTGCGTGATGTGTTTGTGTTATCACGGCGTGTGGTGATGGAGAGGAGAACCAGTGGGGATGGGATGGGGATGGGAAGGGGGGGTTCTCGCACAACCGCCGCATTACGGAGCGGACTTTTTAATGTGTGCGTAAAACACTGACCAGCTTCGTGCGTCCCGGGGTTGTCGGACATCTCCAGCACCAGCAGCTCTCGGCCCTCGAAGCTCTCCCCGATGGTGTAGATGCGGGTGATGGTGGGACACTGCAGCCACACCGACACCAGCGCCTTCCGCAGCTCCTCGTAGCGGTGGTACTCGAAGGAGATCTCCCCGTCGGTTCCGGCCAGGGCGACCGTCGCGAGCCCGAGGAAAACCACCGACAGGAACAGTTTCATTTTGACTCTTTTTCTCTCCGAAGCCCTGAGTGTGAGTGTGAGTGAGTGTGTGTGAGTGTGTGAGTGTGTGTGTCTGCCTGCGGCTCGGTCCCAAGCCTTATCTGTGCTGCAGCTTCAGGCTATAAATATCTCTCCTTCTGCTGCCTCTCTCCTCTCTCCTCCTCCTGTGTGATGCGCTGCTCCACCTGAGCCCGAGCTCCCAGTCACCCCGCCACTGGGAAGTCAGGGAGAGGGAGGACTCACATCCGGCCAGGGCTTTCAAAGTTGAGCGAGCGAGTAGATCTGTATTTGTAGAGAACGTTTCATTCCAGGTGGATCAGGTGGATGGAAACGATGAGACAGAAAATAATAAAAGAATTGGGTTCAAATAAGTTGTAATAAAAGATTTTTTTAAAGTGAGACAGAAAATTTGGTTTAAAAACAATTAAAAGAAGTTTTAATAAAAGATCAAATACAATTGAGACCAGTCGACCAGACGAGTGAAAGGCAAAGAGGAGAGTTTCTAGTTTAGATTTAAAAGATGTTGAGCTCACACAAATGAAGACATTAACTGCAACAAGCTGTTTATTTCATATTTCTAAAGTCAAAGACAATAAGTTGTTTTGAAGATATATAATTGGAAAGACCAATATAGAATAATAAAACGTACACTGAATAACCTTCAAATATGATAATCACATAAAATGTTGTTTCATTCTGCTTGTTTTCACATAAATATATTTTTGGGATGTGTGTTTTAGTTCATTCAAACTCTTTTCAGCCACTTTTATGAAAAAAAATCATTAAATTAAATTAAATGAAAACGACCTGCAATAAACTCTGTCATCATGACAAGAATCAAACGTCTGGGGCTGTTCTACAGTTTGTGTTTTTCATATGATTAATTAATAAAGTGTGTCTTATTTGGTTGTTTATTTCTTATAAGTAATAATAATTTAAAGCTCTAAGCACCAAAATAAATCCATGGCGCCGCTTCCTGTTCGGTGTGGGCTGCTGCTGGTTGGCTTGATGCTGCTGTGTGCTGCATGGGGCTGTAGGGGTGTGACCACAGTGCAGCAGAGACACAGGGAACTTTGACTGTGTGAAATCCTCCACATCCTGATCAGCCCAGACTGAATGTGTGATCAGCCAAACCACAGAAACTCACCGAGAGGATCGAATGATGATGATGAAGAACAATATCTCCTTAAAGCGATGGAACAGACGTCATGTCGGATCACACAGCGACAAACAGAACTGCTCAACACAACCAAACACAACCTGTTCAATGCAGTTCAAATGTTTTATTGTAATGTGACAAAAACACCAAAACATGCTCAAGATTTCTTTTTGTAAAAATTAAAACAGCATTTTATTATTGTTACAGTATTAAACAAAATAGGCTTGATTATCCTGGAAGCTCCACACGGACAAATCACCCCCATTTTTCATTTTTAGGTATTTTTTTCATCTTTTTCTTAAGAAACGCCGCTGACTCGTTCCAGGCGTCAGCACTGAGTTTAGTCAGTTCCTGTAAAACTGAAGCTTTAAAGAGTTCAAACCTGTGTCATCGTGACTCAGTTCAACTCCCAGAGGAAGTGCTTAAAGTGCTGAAACATTCAGAGGTACACAGAGCGAGGTCGTGCTCAACGACAAAGCAACAAATCAAAAATGAGGATGTTGATGGTTTTTATTCAGCGAGCAGCACACAACAACACAGAGAGGCACAGAGGGTGGACTGAAGACTACAGGCAGTCTGATTCAGAATCAAAATCACAGCAGAGACTATTCATTTAAAGTACAGCTTTAGTGTGTGTGTGTGTGTGTGTGTGTGTGTGTGTGTGTGTGTGTGTGTGTGTGTGTGTGTGTGTGTGTGTGTGTGTGTGTGTGTGTGTGTGATTGTGCACTGACACAATCTGTGTGTGCGCTCACTGTGACACTCACTCCCTCCTCCCGACACACGAGGTGTGCGAACAGAGGTGTGAGCGGTTTACTCCTCCTTCTTGATTCCCTGTTTCACCAGGTGCTTGTTGTACTGGTTGTCCGTGTTCAGCACCTTGTCCCACCACGTGAAGGTGGAGGCGTAGTTCCCCGTGAAGTTCATGTGGTGGAAGTCGTGGAAACGGGTGCCGGCGTAGAATGGGATGAGGTGGAGAGGGTTCAGGGGGATGTCGTAGCCGCTGAGAGAAAAATGACGGGAAGTACAGGGTAAGTCACCTTTTCAATTCAAAATAATATGAAAAACAAAAGCTAAAATGACTAGTTTTTAGACATTTTCCAACAAGACAAAAGTTTGTTTAGATGAAATGTGGAAAATAATCAGAAATGTTATTTTTAAAATGACAATTTTGATGATATTCATGAAATTCAGCATCAGTTGCTTATTTAACATGAACTAAGATATTAATGTTATTAATAATATTTCATACATCAGTGATCAAATATAAAAGCACAGAAAATGGTTTAAGAATAGATAAATCCAAAATAATGTTTTAAATATACACATCACTCAAATATCAAGAGTCTGATATTATTATATAAACAGAATCTGTGAACTTGGCCCATGTCTTGTATGATTTTATGAAATGTTCATATTTAATCTTTAATCAAATTTAAATCTCCAATATACATTTGTGTTTTATTTATAAAAAATACCCTTAAATATAATAACAATTGTAAAATGCCCACATTATGATAAAGGGGATCAATGTCCACTGATGGTACAACATGATAGTAACATCTGGTGTTCTCTGGGGCCCTCTAGTGGTTGATATCACAAGCTACTGACATGTAGCATGCAGCTCTGTTTCTCGAGTGCTTTAAGTAAACATGTGTGACTATTTGGTTCCACAGGGCAAATAGTACAGGGTAAATACAACCCCTGCTGCAATCAGCCATTCAAATGTTCAAATATGAAAACACTGTTACAGAAAAATAACAGCGATAGTAGCTGTGCAAATGTTTGGACACCCTAAATCAGACACTTCCTACACAGAGGAACAGCAGCAGACACAAAGAGACTGTGTGCACATGTGAGTGGAAGCTGTTTTGTAACATACCTGTGGACGTCGATGGTCTCCAGCAGGCGGAAAGACACCCAGGCCCAGAGGAAGAACACGTGGTTACAGAAGATCATGATGCCGATGAAGAAACCAGCTCCCAGGATGAGGGTCTCAGCTGGATGGGCGTATTCGGCCTGCATGCCGAACGGAGCCTGGACGACAGAGGAGAGACGGTTACGTACCACGATGTGTCACTGGGTGAAGCCGCAGCATGTTTAATAACTAACTGTACGGGTTGAGAGTCAAACCAGAAAGGGGTGTGTTTCTGTGTATTCATCTTATCACTTGTGCATTCCACTCACAGTGAACTCATGGTGGACCTTGTGGATGTGTTTGTAGACCCTGCGGTGATGCAGCGCGCGATGGAGGAAGTAGTGCCAGGTGTCTTCAACCACAGCGCAACCGAAGCACTGAAGCAGGACGTACGACCTGGAGACAGAGGGAGGGACGGAAAAACTCACTGAGATATTCGGACCAGCAAAACAAACAAACAAACAAACACCATAAAACGATTAGTTCAGTTCAAACATGTTTTTCACATCCTGCCCCCCCAGGAGCATATTAATGAAATAGATCACAGCATCAAGTAAGAAAATATACACTATGATTCAAACACTAAAATAATTCTATATGTCATAAATAAGTGCATTATGAAACGTCCACAGAACACACAACATAATGGAGAACATGTGTAGGGTCACTGTTAATAGTATTTATTATTTTTAGATATGATCTGTGCAGGAGCTCTCTGTGTTTTTCTTTAGTTTTTCCTGGTTTTGTGTTTTAAATTGTTCTTGCATTTTTGTACACAGTATTCTAAATTTTTCCAATTAAATTGAAAAAATAATAAAATACATTTACTGTATATATATAAAACACTGACCAGCGCGGCATGGAGTCCCAGTCGTACGGGATGTTGAAGAATTCCGTGAAGTAGTACGTCCCACAGATCAGTGGCAGCTGGATGCAGAAATGGTTGAACAGCAGCATCTTGAAACATCTCCACTGTTTCTCCCAGGTCTCTGGTTTGTCCTGCAGGCACAGCGGAGAGGCTTAGTCAGACCAACCTCACACTGAGGAAATAAAATGACCTCCAACAACCACAAACAACACACGCACGAACCTGCTGGATCTTGTATCTCTGCATGAAGGGCAGGAACTGGAAGATGAAACCAGGCAGACAGAAGAAGAAATAGATGAACTCGTGGACGATGAGCGACCCCCAGGTGGCAATCTGAAACTTGGTGTAGTTGTCCATCATGTAGCCCCACGCGTGTTCCAGGGACGGCTGGAAGGGGTTCTCGGGTAACACCGCGTCGACATACTCCACTGCAAGGTAGGCAGAGCTCAAGATGTCTGCCGAGCCGTTCACCGTCATGATGGACAAAGGAAGGTGGCTGCAGCTCTGGAGAGAAGACTGGCAAACAGGAACACGTATGTTACATACATGGAATGAAACTGTGGTTTTCTCTATAAACACTAAAAAAAACAATGTCAAAAAAAGAGTGTGCAAGTGCAGTGAGGCGGTACAACACATGATCTACCTCTGGCGACTATATCTTGAAACTTAAAAGAAAGAATACAGAGACGTGTGTCGCAATAATCATAAAAATCGACAGACGTGGAATGTATTTTATCGCTCTGCCCTAAAATGATTCATGCAGAACTATATCTGTCCATCTTTATCTATTTCTGTCACATTAGAGCTTGTCACCACATCTCAAACATCAGTATTTACACTTTATCTTATTTTTTCACCATTAATTTCTAGCAGGATTCAACCTGCTTCAATTTCCTACGACAAAATGTTGCCTAAAATATCAAAGAGACCATTAATAAACCAAATTTCATTCACAAGCATGTACAATAACATTAATAACAGTCTATTGTTGTAACTACTTTAACACTTCACTGCGACGTGCTGATCAAACTGTTTGTTCTAGTCTCAGACAACAGACTTCCGCAGATACAAACATCCCATAATCTCTCTGTGTCTCAGCCGTGTCACATTTAAATAATTAACAACAGTCCCTGCGTCACTCCTTCGTGCACATTTGTTTAATTGCGTGTTTATTAATTAAAACCCCATCGCGTCTCCTCTCAGGCCTGAAGATCGTTTACACACAACTACACACCAGCGCGCTGCCTCCATTACGGCTCAACAACAAGTTAGCTTCAGCCTTCACGTTAGCCGTGAATTAAAGAATAAGACATTATTAAATCCCTCTAAGTCATTAAACTGCGTCCGAGGACATTGTTGATCTCTCACCTTCCCGAGGAACCGTCCCGTTCACCTGAGACAAGAGGCGGAAGACCCGGTGGTAATGTACACGGAGAGGCAACGCTGTGATTGGCCGCGCGGAGAGGAGACTGACGTCGCGGGGGCTGAGCGGTTCTCCCTGATTGGCCCGCGGTGTGGAGCGATGATAGTGAGACTGCAGGTCGCCCCAGCAACAGCCAATCAGCGGGCGAGCTCCGCTTTCATAACCTCCGCGGCTGTTACATGGAGCGAAGGAGATGGGGTGGTTCCACAACTTTGACTCATGTGTTTTTCAGCTGGAGTTTACTTTACTTTACTAACTTACTTTAAATACATAACAAATGTTCTGTATGAGCACCAGACGGTTTCTTTCCATGTAAGAAGATAGAAAGTAATCACTGTGTGTTATAACTTATTATACACATTATAGCTCAGACTTTGTAATGTGTGAAATTCTGTCTTGATAAGGGCTGAAAGTAATTTGTAATTTGGCAATAATAGCATGTTTTTGTGTAGTTTTTTTTTTTTTTACTGTAAATGCTTATCATACTACAACTGCTGCTATCGTTCACTGCTATTTACTACATACTGTGGATGTACATTACATTACCTCCCATGTAGTATTTCTGCACTCAGTCCATTTTTGCATTATTCCGGTTTGCAGTATTATGTATTGCAAAAAAAAAGCTCCAGTTATCCCCGTGATGCCAACGTTTGCATACTTGTAACCGAGGACATGATTAATGCAGAAATTAAATAACACAGCCTGTTTGACATTATAATAAATGAGTTATGGATAAAATTATTAAAATATCACACACACAGGTTCCATTTCAATGTTTTACTGATTTGGCAAAGTTTTAAAAACAGGTTATATCATTTCACAGCTTTAAATACAAGAAGCATATTTATTAATGATAATATAAAACAAGTAATGAAACGTTTTTCAAAGTCATTAGCCTACATGACATTCCTCAATACACTGACAAGAAACAGCGATACCAGTGACTATTATAGCAAGTTTTCAATAGTAGGAGGAAGAAGGAAGAGAAAAAAAAATCAAGAGTAGGTTTGGTCACTTTCCAGAAAGAGAGAACAGATCAGTAGAGTAATCAAGAGAGGACGGAACAGAAAAAAACATTGAAATTGGCACATTCATAGTACGTCAGGGTGTGCAGTCGTTTATAGGGTTGCTACACCGAAAGGAGAAGAGGGTACTGTCGAAGGATACGAGGTTCAGAGACGGGGACCATGCAGTGAGTTCAGGCTGTCGCTGTCGTCAGTGGTTAGAACCACGGTAAAGACGGCTGCCAGGTGACGGCAAAGCACTCATACATCCAACTGTGTGTCAGCTTCTCCCTCTGTCTGTCACTGCAAAAACTCAAAACAAGGCTTTTCTCCTTCTTCAGAAGAGTTCCAGCGAAAGTCTTGGGTTTTTCTTTCCTTTTTTTTTGCTTTAGAAGAAAAATAAATGTACATTTTCTGCAACTGCCTCTCACGCTGCCGTTCTGAATTCATGCGGACTAATGCAACCGACGCGCCGACACTTTAAGTCTGCTGTCCAAATGTGTTTCTCTGTCGCAGGGCAGCGGCCGAGTCCAGCCGCGCTCTGTCCGGTAACAGCGCTCGAGGCTAAACAACGGAGAAGAGAGGGGACGGGGGGCGTAATTTGACATTCAGGCACTCTTGAACAGCAACACTGCAAAACTGTAAAAGGTCAGAGGTCAGACGGAGTGCGCTCATGCGGCGTCACCACACAGATGCACACAAACACACACATGCTCACATGTGCAAGCAGTGGAGCACCATTAAATGCAAGCACGCACACACACTCGAACACACGTCTCAGGAGGATAAAAAAAAAAAAACGAAGGAGAAACAAAGATTTTAGACCCAAATGTTCGTTCTCGGCCTTCCTCTCCCATGGATCAGAACAGTGGTCTTCCTCAGTGCTGGTTCGCGTTAACATGAGTCATGTTAAAGTCCCTTTGCAGTTGTAGTAGCTTGATTTCAGTAGCGTTTCAATGGCACTGCACCGGTTCAGTGGTGCTTCAAACTGCTTTGTCCAGTCGCTGCTGCAGTCCTGCCAGGAGGGGGATTCAAAACACGGGTTCCATCCCCCCCGTCAGTTACAGCGCCCCCCCCTGTTCAGGTAAGTGCAAAGATCTTCATCATCATCTTCTTCATCATCGTCTTCAACAACAACACTCTTGTCATTTCCTTCATCTGCATCAGTGCCTGTGTGAATGCTGCCCAAATAACCAAGCATTGGCATCATAAACAGATCCAAGATCAGTATTCAGCAGGAGAATACATTCTGCTCCGAGTCAGCGGCTGGTGTCAAGAGCAGTCATAAGGGCTTGTCAATCACTGTCACACCTGCAGGTTAAAACATGTATATTTATTATGATGGTACATCACTGATGCAACACATAATGAAGTTTCCATACATACCACACGAGGAATGTGTGTTCACACCTGCATAACTGCGTCCGGTGCTCATGCAGGTCGGCAGCAGCGTCCACTTGTCCGAGTTCTGATTGTAGAACTCCACAGAGGCCAAATTACAGCTGCCGTCATCTCCCCCCACCACATACAGCACGTTGTTCACAGCACACACACCTGAAAACACACAGGTACACAGAATGAAGGAGGGGGGGGGGGGGGGGGACACCTCTCACACCTCAGGACGTCTGACGGACAGACCGTCGTACTGACCTGCGTTACGTCGACACATGTTCATGTCCGCTACCTGTCGCCAGCTGTTGGAGGTCGGATCGTACACTTCACAGCTCTTTCTCACCAATGGACCGTCGTGTCCGCCCACAGCATAGAGTAAACCTTTTAACACACCTACACCTGAGGACGCATTGGAAACATGGTCAACGGCACAATATACATCTTCTTCCCCTCCTTCCTTAATGTTGTTTTAATATGTAACCATCACAGTATTTTTTGTGATCTTTGATGGTAGATCAAAATGTGTTTTACAACCCACCTGCTCCACTGCGTCTTGTGCCCATCTCAGCGATGTAGTTCCACGCGTTAGTTTTTGGATTATAAGCTTCTACTGTACTCAGACACTGTCTGGTCGCTCCATCATAACCTCCGACTGCGTAGAGGACCCCTGACAATCACACAAAGAAGATATGTGACTCAGACAGAAAGTGGCGGTGGACTAAATACCAGAAACATGTTAGTACATTAGCCATGAGGGGATTTAAACTTTGTGAAACCAAGTACTACTAAAAGTATTTGGGTATTTAAGTTTCTCTTAATTTCATAAATTTTACCCTATGGATTATACATTTATTTCTCCTCGTCTTATATTATATTGTCCGTCTCTGACGCTTCTATCTTTAGGTTATTTCTTTCATTTTCTTCTGTAAAACACCTCTGTAAACATCTGTTAAAGAGATTTAAAAAGTGTGTTAGTTAATGAAGTGTTTTCGTTCTGTGTACATGAACGTCCATTTTTAGATTTACATACTGTATTACTGCTATTTTAAGTATTTTGGAATAATATACCTGCAATTTAGAAACAATGATACTAAACACAGTAATCACAAGCACAACTTCACCAACATGAACAACATAGCATTTTGGATAAACTACTAGAGAACAAAGAAATCAATCCAATAAAAAATTTACATTTTTGTATACTGTAAGTGTATAAATTATCAAAAAATTATATCAAATCACAACATTAGCAGAATTCCATCAACATCTCTGTGTCAAAACAAAAACACATGAGCTTTACACTTTAAGTTGTATTTATAAAAGGGCTACAGTCTTATATTGTCGGGTACGTCTATTACTTGGTCCAAACATCTTTGTATATATGCTGACTGTAAAACCAAACCAGGAATTATATTCACCATTTACAACTCCCACTCCCACACTGCTGCGCCGGGTGCTCATGGGTAACACATGGAACCATTCGTCTGTCTTAGCGTTGTACGCCTCGATGGTGGACAAACCTGCAAAACCACAGAAACAAGCACATCTTGTATGATTCTCTGCAGTTACACACCGGGTTTATCATCATGTGTCAACATCACAGCCACACACTGACACAATCATACCTGTGCTGCCATCAAAGCCTCCCACCGCGTACAGGAGTCCGTTGAGCACGGCAGCGCCGAGCGTCGATCGCCGGTCCTGCATGCTGCTCACGCTGGTCCAGCGGTCCATCATCGGGTCGTAACAGTCGACGGTCCGTACACGCAAAGAACCGTTGAAACCGCCGACTGCGTACACACAGCCGCCCACGTACACCACGCCTGAAGACACAGACAGAAGAACATTAACACAAATATCTACAGAGACGCACATAAACAGTCAATAACAGCAGAAGGAGCCTCGGTTGCACAACTCATTATTAATGTCGCCAGGTTAAAAAGACAGTTTGTAGCTGCTTCCAGTTAAAAGACACATTTCTAAACTGAAAACATCGACAGGCCGACAAGCTGTTTTCATACACTGCTGAGAAATGACCTGGTAACACACCTAGAATCATGATTTAAAAGCTGATGAGAACCTGAAGAAGCAGCATTACTTTTAGTGAAGCTAAAGCGTGTTGTTTGGAAGAAGGTAGCTAAAGCTTGAAGATCTTCTGACGGACCCACGTTCCTCTATCGTTCCTCAGGCGTCTATCTGTGATGCAACTTATATTATCCTACCTGCTCTGCACCTCCTGGTGGGGAGTTCAGCCACCTGGTACCATCGCTGCTCTTCAAAATCGTAACATTCAACACTGCGGATCGCCTTGGGAGCCTGGCCTCCGACCACCACCATCACCTAAGAACAACCAGTGACAGTAACATGATGGACTGGGGATCAATTAGGGCCTTGGCTGGTTTAAGTCCTCTGCTCAGTGACTCCTAGTAGGTGACTGTGTTTGTACCTTCGGGCAGCAGGCTGGAGTCCTCATGCGTGTGCGTGCCGTCTTCATCAGAGCTCTCTGGTCGGCCGGCAGCAGGTGATACTTCATGGCCTCTATCAGGTAATCTTTACAGGCACTGCTATTCTTAATCAGACACTCCTCCTCCACCCGCTGACACAGCCGCACAGTGAGAGAGGAACCAATCAGACAGCAGCGATATTCTGATATATTGTCATAGATATTTGAACTATAAGAAACTCGGAACAGGATATGATCATGAATCAAGACTAAAACTTGATTCTGTCTTTAGATTTGACCTGAACATAGTTGATAGAATATGTTATATTTTCAACAAACATAGGATCCAGCGGTGCATTTGTATTTGTAGAAGTGGAGGAATGCATTATGTTTTAACTGGGAATGACATAAACATGAGGACATAGATGTCATCTAAATCACTAAACTCAACAAAAACACATCCACAACCAGGATTAAAGGTCACACTCTTCTCCTACATCCATCCACTAACAAATTAATCAGGCTCTACAGGCCTACATGACAGAAATAAAGATCACTGAACCATTTAAAATCATTTCCCTATTGGACTCACTATACTGACTCACAAACAACAAAATTTACTTTTTTAAATAGTGAAGCACATGAAGAAGTATATGCTCTCATTCACGTGTTCTTGGTGCAGCTAAAAAAACTCAATGCCCCTAAAAGTGGTGAAGGCAAAACAGTCAACAACACACACACACAGAGAATTCTCATCATAACAACCTGTTGTCTGTGAGAGGGAAGCAACTGCAAAAGTCACTCTGTGTTCATAAAGCTGATTCTGATAGAATATAAAGTTGTTGTTACAATGCTTCAATATGGATGCTGCTGCAAAAAAGTTACAAATACCAAAGCACGGAGGCTTCACACACGTTTCCAACCAGGGAACACAGAGGATCTTTATAGTTACAGTTCAGTTTTTAGTGTCAGCAAATCAGTATCAAACCAAAAATTGGTCATAATCTGCCCGTCTTCTCCTGAAGTATGGGTTTTGGAAGAATGTGCAGAAAAGAAAGTGAACATTATCTTGCCACAGTGAAGGTGACCTTTGACCCTTTAGGACATGGAAAAGTCATCACTTCTCCATCCGATCCTATTATCTATCTATTCCTGAAATATCACCTTCACCAGAATGGGACAGACAGACATAAAACCCCTAATGCCTCCGTCCTCCCCTGTCGACAGCTTGAAACTGACATGGGTTGAATAAGAGCTTCGAACAAAATCAGACGTAGCCTCTCGTACCTGCACCAGGTATTCTCTGGAGAGGAGCGGCAGGCGGACGTGCTCCATCAGGTGAGCCAAGTGTTCCTGGCGGACATCTTTGTCATGGTTGACCCAGGCTATGACTGCTTCAAAGACCTGCACACGAATGAACACCCGCACACCTTTAGCACATCATCCATGGTGGTTAGAACACGCTGAGCAGGGTGTGTGTGTGTGTGTGTGTGTGTGTGTGTGTGTGTGTGTGTGTACCTTCTCTTCCGTGGGGATGGTGAGCTTGTCGCTGGCGATCAGGCTGGACACTTGCTCCATGCCCAAATTAAGGAACTCCTCACTCCCGACCACCTCAGCGAAATGTTGCTCTGTCAGCAAAAACAAGACATAGATAAGAAATCTTTACGATTACAGATTTTCGCTGTTCTCGTTCTGTCCCACATCCTCCAGGACACACACACACACACACACACACACACCTGTTTCAGTGGAGCAATGAAAAGCAGTTACACACACACACACACACACCTGCGTAGCTGTTGGCCTGTGCGAGCAGCTGAGAGCAGGCGTGCAGGTCAGCGAAGGCTCGTATTCCCAGACAGTTGGACGGATGAAGCTGAGAGCTCAGAAACTCACAACAGGCCTTTTTCACCTCGTTCAGCTGGAGCAGGCCCGCTGCAGGCAGCAACGCCTGTCACACACACAAACACACAAACACACACATTAAGTGGTAGTTATCGTACCGAACAGAGCAGATGATTTAAGTCGGTTGATCATAGGTTCGATCGCGCAAAATGTCCTCTACAGATTTCCTAAGCAGGACACAGAAGTGTTTAATTTGAGGCTGCTGCTGTTGTAAGACCTGTTTGATAAAATACACGTGGGGATTGGAGCAGCTCTGTGTCCTGCACTGTACAATAAATAACAAGAAATTACTTTTCACTTTGGTTTTCGTCTTTTTAACTTTCCAAAAAGACATTAGACAAGGCAAAAGTTCAAAAAGTAGACGAGAGGTGCTTCAAACATCATCACCATTTATCATGTGAAATAACTGGATACTTGTGAATGTTTATTTGCACTAAAGCACAGTGGCCCTGACAAAACCCCAACAACAAATCACAAAACCCAACAGCTTTCATTGCTGATTGGATGGATGCACTGTCCACATGTTTTTGTGATTTGCACTTCAGGGCCACCGTACAGAAGGGAATCGATTTGTCCTTCATTACAGCAGCAACCTGATGTCGAGAAACATCCACGCACTCACTTCTGCCTAATGAAAGCATCTGATCAGGAAATATTCCTCTATCACGTTGTAAATTGTTGGACAAATTTGTTGAAATTTAAAGATTCCAATATTTCGTTATTTAATGTGACATAGTTTGTCCAGGCTGTACCTGGATGTACTCTGCCTCTCGGCCAAAGTCAGCAGGGAGGTGGTGATGCAGATGAGAAGGATAGAAGGATAGTTTCACTTTAATACATAGAATAGTAAGGTATCAAACATGTGTAAACCAGTGGGTTTAGCACATCTGGAGATTTAGGTTTTTTATAAGGACATCATTTAGCGGAGTTATTTGTTAAACCTACTTATATTGAACTAGGTCACCACTTACGATGCACCCACTGCTTTCCAGGAAGTTTAATTACCCGTATTATTTTCTCATAACTGACCAGCAACAGGTCAACATCGAAGGTTTTAGCATCATGTCAGGTAAACATGTTTACAATTTTAGACCTTAACCTCGTGACCTCTTATGCTATTTATATATAAACACAGCCATTCATGTGACAACATTCATTCTAGGAAACTTGGTGTGGATGATAAACTATAAAGTTATAACAGCAATTTAGACCCTCGAAGTTTGGAGCTAATTTATTATTTCAATATTTATGTTAAAATAAATGACTGTGTGTCAATTGAGAGAGAGAGAGAGTGTGTCGGTGTGTGGTGTGTGTGTGTGTGTGTGTGTGTGTGTGGTGTGTGTGTGTGTGTGGTGTGTGTTTACCTGCACGTTGTCCTCTGTGACCTGTATCTCTGCTGTGTAGATGTAGTCCACCAGCAGGCCCAGAGTCCAACCATCCATCTCCTTTATCCTCACTCGTTTCGCCCTGCTCTCCGCCATCTCCCCTGTTAGTGCACACGCAGACACACACACACACGTTCGCCATCTACTGCCACAAACATAATAACTGTGTACTGCGCTAATCAGTGTTAAAGGATCTAAAAACATATGGCTTTGGCGGCGAGGATAGAAGATCGTCCTTACCCGTGAACATAGCGTGGAAGTAAGGGCTCCCGGCGGCCAGGACCACTCTGTGAGCAGCGATCTCTACGTCCTCCGCCACTATGGTCACATCACACAATAGATTCTGGCTGTATTCACGTGCAGGAGATGGAGACAGACAGAGGGAGGAAAACATGTCCAGTTAAATGTCAGACGGAGGGACACAAAGGATCTGAGGACGACGAGACAAGAGACAGAATCAAAGACGGAGTTTGTCTCACCTGCGCAGCTCGTTCATGACTTTGAACGCCTTCCTCATGTGCCGGTGGTTGAAGGTGACGGGACCTTGCCTCTCGACTCCATCTTCTTTGTCCAGACCGTGTGGACAAAGTCTAGTGCACCTGAGAGGGACAGTGAAGACATGAAGCAAACACACAAACACGCACAAGAAGAGAATCAGTGACAGTGCACACAGAGATGATTGTGTTGCTACAGGAAAAAAAATAACACTGCTGAGCAAGCACGGGTCACTCGAGGTCTCCTGATACATGGAAATCAGAATGAGGACATCTCAGATTGTGGTATTGTTTTTACTCCAGAGATTGTGTTAAGATTGTCGTCCATTTTTCGGAATTATGTTTGCAATAATTTTATCCCTGCTCACATCTCATTCTTTATTGTGAGCAGGTTGATCTGTCAGCAACTGCAGCTCCGGATTCCTACAGTTCAACATTGCAGGCTCTGATTACAACCTGGTTAAAGGGGTTTCTTCCGCCCAAATGACTATAATAAAAAACATGCCTCAGTGGCCACGAGATTATCAATCGCAGAGCCAGGAGTGCCTGGGTAGACCAGCCTACAGTTAACTGGGTTGTCACTGGCAAACCCTCGGTCTTTGATTAAGTTATGATCTAAATACAAAATCAACTATGTCCAGACCAGAATTATAATCTGATGTTGTGGAGTTGTCCTGTGGTGGGTCCCGACATGAAACCTTTAATTTTACAGGATAAAAAATGCAAAGGATGTGTACTTATCTAGATATTTGGTTGTACTTGTACTTTATATTTATTTCTAGATATTTATAAAAAAGTTATGGATGAACTGTAAAATTTAAATGCCTCAATTGCACTTAAATTCATATATCAGGCAATAGAATGTTTTACTTTTCAATATCGGCATCAGCCCCAAAAGTTGTGGGCTACAGGTATGGATTTATTTCATCATCATATAATATGCTAATTCTTTTCTTAACTTATTATTCATTTCACATTTAATTTAGAAATGCCTGAAAATATGAAAACTGTCCATCCCTCTTCCCAAGAGACCAAGTTTAGATTTTCAAAAACACTGTCCAACAACCCCAGACCCAAAGATATTGATTTTACAGTAACATTAAAAAAGAAAAAGTAGTAAAAGTTTAAATCCGAGGGGCTGAAAACAGATATTTGTGGTCATTTCAGGTGAAAGATGATGCCAAATGGTCTTACAGACAATGTTTCGATTAATCGAAGAACTGTTGCATCTCTTCACTGGATGATTTCAGCTTCACGAGCACAGAGTTTAAATCTTTGACCTTTTTAAAATACACCGCAGCACCTCGCGGGACACTCTGTCTTCGGCGGAGCTGCTCTCAGTGTGTTTCGGTCTGAACTGACTCAGTCTGCAGAACAACCTTGACCTATTACACATTGTTTGAAAGCTTTTCTCCCGATTCCATCTGTGAAACCCGTGAATCCTCACAACTGCCACAGCTGTTGACGCAGAACCGGATCAAATGTTTTCCCCGTGAAGGCTCTTCAAGCGTTTCACCTTCCGAATAGACACGTGAAACATTAATCACATTTAAAAGACTTTTTAAAAACTATATATTGAATGGATGGGATGGAGTTGTGATGTGATCTGCTCTTGGATTGAATGCAGGCTAATGCTTATCCTGATTGACTCATTCAATGTGTGATTGTTGTTTGATGTGGGCGATGTATGTATCTCTCACATTAACTACAAAGATCAAAAGATTGTTTTATCTTCTTTCCTTATTTTAATATCTTTCACTGGGATTAGATTTGTACTTGTTTTCTTATTTATATACTACTAAAAACCTTATATACCCTTTTGTATGCCCCCAAAACTAAGTGAGGCAAAAAATTAAAACTTACATTTCTACTATGTTTGTGCCTCTCAGTGTATTCTGTCTGTCAGGTTGTTAAAAGAGTTCCCTTTTTACCTTGTGCACTAAAATAAATTATCATTTTAAATACGCGTTGTATGTAAAGTTTAAATCTGAAAATATCTAAACAATATCTATAATTATCGCAATTTCATGTGTAACACAAACACAAAATCTAGCAAAAACATGGTGTCACATGGAGAAAATGAAAATACTCAAGTGAAGTAACAAGTACCACTGTTCAGCACACACACACACACACACACACACACACACACACACACACACACACACACACACACACACACACACACACACACACACACACACACACACACACACACACACACACCATTCATAATAAAACATCAATTTAATGATGTTGTTAATGTCAAAATCACGTGGCCCTCATGTTCTGCCACAAGCACACCCACACGCACACTCATACACACAAACACAAACACACACACACACACACACATGCATGGGCTTCATAACTGTTAACACACTTCCCTCTCTACCGCAAACCAAACACCCCCAATGTGCCCAACACACAGGCAGACACCCTCCAGCCTGCTGCAGCCTCCCGGAGCCCGGAGCCTGCACCCGGTCCCCGGTCCCGGTCCCCGGTCCCCACCCCCGGGCAGGGAGCAGACACGCCGGCTGTCCGCTGTCTCTGTCAATGCGGCACCATCAGTCACAAGCAGCCACTGGGAAACGTCAACACACAACCAACACACACACACACCACACACACACACACTCACTGGTTTCCTCACACACTTACAGCGGATGACTGTCCATGATTCCGGTGTTGTTCAGAGGCTGCACACTTGGCCCAGCGGCATGCACCATTCCATATCCACCGTGTCGTCAGTGACCGGATCCGAGGCTCAGGCGTGAATCACGGGGAACATCTGTCCAGAGGCTGACGGCAGCCGCGATCCCAGCGCTGCAGCCCGGCTCCGAGCAACACACAGCCCGGTGAGGACTGCGGTGACTCTCCGCACCAACACGTTGCGATCCAACCCGGCTGCTGTACCCGGAGGACTGCTGCCTCTGCCCGCCACACACACACACACACACACACACACACACACACACACACACCACACACAACGCGCCGCTGTGTGGACGGAACCAGCCGCGGAGAGACACCGGGTTTATTTTGATTCTGCTGCGGCGCCCCCACCTCTGTCCTCCCGGGTGTGTGTCTGTGTGTGTGTGCGGGAGGCGGACAGACGAGGATACCTGTTATTTTCCAATCGCTGATTAAAACGCACAAACAAGGACATGACGGCAAAGACAAGAGCGGACAAGGTGTCCCTCAAGAAACACTGTCTCCCTCTAGCTGTGGAAGACTGTCCGGAGAGGAGGCCAATAATAATACTAATACTACTAATAATAAGAATACTAATACTATAATAAGAAGAATACTAATACTACCACAATTAATATTCTCTCGAATTCTTAGTGACTGGCTCAAAGAGATTACAAATTGTAATATAATGTTGAAATAGTTGGTCTTTATATATTGACGTATATTCTATAATTATTTTAGCTTTCTCAAATTTTCTTTACTGATTTTTATTGAATCGTTATTTTACTCTTCTCGTTGTCTAATAACTTCTAATATACATATATATTTTTATATACATTTGAAATAGGACAAAATATTTTATTATTATTGTATTTTTTTATATAAAGTTGACTAGATACTTAGTGGCGTCAACGTAATACATTCTCACTTCAACTATCTTCTAATTTATTTGTTTAAAATCTCATAATTTAAAAAAAATGTAACCGTACTTTTAATTTTCACCAATTTAACCATCCAACTATAAGTTTGATTTGTCACACTTTTGACTTCTCATCTCATAATTGTGATGTCATAACTCCTAATAACTTATAAGATAGTGATAATTCTGAGTTAGTAAAACAAATAGCTGCACATATATTGTAAATCAATGATTCCATTTTTACTTTATATCTAATAATCTTATCCCATTGACTCTGTGAATCAAGATCTCATCTCTAATAATTTTTGCTTCTCTCAGATGTTGACGTCAACTGTAACACAATTCCAAATCTAAACTTTTATCATAACTCTTCCTCTAGAACATATTATTTAGGGGTCTGCTAACAAAAATGGTAATCTGTCAACTCCCAGTTGGTTTCATGTGAAGAGCATCATCATTGTGTAGAAAACGTTGTCCGCAGAGTCCGTCTGTTGTGATTTGTGTCTGGCTGTACTGTCGGCGTGGACGGGCGAGAGCTGTGAAGCTGGAGGAACAAGTCTGTTAGGGTGTGAAGACACTGACTGTATTAGAGACACCAGGCTGTCAGAGGCCTGTCATGGCTTCACTCATGTCAAACATCCGGCATGATATGAAACAAGGATGGAATCAAAGCTGCAAGCAGGTAGTTGTTTTTACCCACATGATAATTTTTGCTATGATGTTGTAATGCAAATAAAGTTCTATCTTAGTTATAAGTGATGCTTTTGCAGATATTTAATGAGGGACAAGCTTTGGTGATTAGACGGGGTATTTCAGTAAATTTGCACATATTTGGGAAACTCCAAATACACAGATTATACATAAATAAAGTATTGTCAAGCTCCATAAAATTTTTTAAAAAGCTCCACTTCCCATAATGCACTATGATAGCATATACTTCCCTCTAAGTGGCCATGTCTGATATCATCAGGATTTATAACAAAGGACTTCCAGACCGTTTTCACAGTCTGGTAAACTGCCCTTCATGTGTGAAATTGTTGGAATGCCCCTTTAAAAATTCTACAGCCAGAGCTAGATCCTGTTTTCAAGGATGGAACCGTCAAAGAGTAGAAGCAAGAAAACACCATTAAAGCTTCAGACAAGATTCAAAATACTCACAATTTGTATTTTATTTTTTACAGTATAAAAAAAAAAAAATATTTACATGGATCAAAATACTGAAGAAACATTGAAGTTTGTGAATGTGAACGAACGAATGAATTCCCTGCACAGTAAACACCTCTCTTCAGTTTCCTCACAGGTTGACAGAGGGCATCACACCACGTTCATGGTGCCGTGTTCTTTCCTTGAGTTTGTATTAGTTTGGCTTCAGAGGGGCGGGGGGCAGACTGGCAGAGGCCTGCTCCAGGAAGGCCAGCGGTCCAGGGGGAGGAAGGTCCGAGGGTTTGCGGTGTTGAACGCTCACATCCTCGAGCACTTGTTGCCAGTGGTGCAGTTTGGACAAGTGCTTCTGAACCAGCAACTCTTTCCTCTGTAGCTCGTTACGTAACTCCGACACATCCTGAGGTGAGAGAAAAAAAATGGACATGTGAAGAGACAGATGATAATTTAGAAACACGGAGATAAAGGCCACTAAAATCTGGATTTGACGCAGGTTGCGGATGTCAGTGAGGATTTTGTGATATCCCAGAGTTTGTTGTGTTTCAGGGGAAATAGTTTGGCAATCTTTTTTAAACCCAGCAGGTTGTGGAAAAGGACCAAATCATAACGAAAGTCAGTCCAATACTGTACCTCTTTCACCACCTGCTCTGGCTTCTGCACAGATAACTGGAGCCTTTTCTGTAGGAAGAAGCACTCCGTCTGTCGAGCCACGTCCAGAAACTTTTGTATGCACTGATCAACACCTGCAATCAACGGACACATGCACAGTATTCAACCAAACGAAGTACAACACTCGATTGAAAACAGGTATTCAATTCAAGTTCTGGTTTAGATCTTGTGCATGATTTGACAAATTAACATAACCTGAAATACAGCTTCAGCAGTGGTTGGGAGAAATAGGAAGAGTCACACTATGTACATATTTGTTTATGCAATCTGGTATAGAAAATAAGAGAACCAGTTTTATTTCAGTTGGTTCTAATATAGATCTTTTACTTGGTTTTTCAAATACGTCTTCTTATTGAAATGTATTAAATGGATGGTATTTTGTGATCGCACTTATATAATTATAAGTAACAAATACATATATATACCGAGCAGGGGTGTAGTCATTTTTTTAGACATTGTAAACCAATATTAAGTTTATAACATGACCTGAAGTTCAACGAATAAAACCTTCAGGGCTTCGCTCACCAGTTCGAATCTCCTCTGGTCTGTTCCATTAACGTAGTCCTGACTCACCAGGGATGCAAAACATGCCTGCAGAAAAACCCAGAGAGCAACGTTCGAAATCAGCCTTTTTCTATACAAGTGTCTCAGTCTGCTCACTGAGCACAGTCCTCTAGTTAACTGACAGGTATTTGAGGACAGATGTCAAAAGATGTTTAGCCATGAGAATCTTTTCCCCCTTGAATAACACCAGCTTTCAAAAAATCATTACAGCATCGAGAGAGAAACCAAGATATTAATCTGCTGCTTAACAGACTTCCCTCTAAGGGAGGAGGTTTTCCAAAATACTTTAACAAGGGGGCCAAAGTAATCTACTCCTGCAAGAGCATACGTGATACTGGTCACTGATGATGGGTGATTAGATCTTGCTCAGTCTGCATTACAACATATAGAGATCCACAGCTGCTTGTGGGGAACCAGCGTCTGTGACCTGTCTGGCTACAGTCTGGCTGTTGTGCCCTTCTGTCTTTAGTTCTGCATTAATCACAAACAGGCCGGGGACACATATATTTGTTTCATTCCATTAGTTAAGGTCAGGGCTCTGAGGATCTTCTACACCAGGACTGCCGCTGACAATTATGATTGATCTTCTGTTTGATTTATCATCTTGTCAATAAACATTTTTAAAAGAGTAAAACATGACATTGTTCAAGATGATTTAAAACTAATATTTGTAACTGTCTTTTTATGAGTCATAAACACAGAAATATTCAGCTTACACTTTTAGATTTAGAAATCCAGATTCTGACTCAATCGCTGCAGATCTATTTTGCGCACAAAATGAGAAGGAAGATTTCTTTGAATTCAACTCAATTAAATTAAATTTTTTAATGTACAGCGTCAAATCATAACGTACGTCATAGTAAGGCCGAGACCTTAACATGTATAGAGAAACCCAAGATGTTCCCAAGATGAGTAAACACTTTGGCGGACTGTCTCATTAGATTAACTGGAAGAACCCTCTAGAACCAGACTCAATGTGTGGGGGGCATGTGCCTCCACCGGTCGGGTTGAGTGGAGAAAAATAGGGGAGGGAGAGAGAGAGAGAGAGAAACAGCTGTGTAACCTTTATATTAAAGCTCTGTCGGACTGGCTGTTACACTGAAAATAAATAAAAGTGATATTAATACAAATAATATGTTTTTGACTTTTTCAAGTGGGAGATATCTTGAAGCCTTGTCCAAACAGTAAAAAAGAAAAACAAAGCGCCTGGACAAAAGTAAGTGGACAGAACCATAATGTGTGAATGCTATTGGGCAAAGTGTTAGAAACCAGATGTGTTGGTGTATTATGAATTTCTCTGTGTAATAAGAACATGCGAGTTCTTGATCATCCTAACTTTCCCTCAGGATCAATAAAGTATCTATCTATCTTTCTGTATATACACCTCTCTATCTGTATCTCTCTCTATACCTCCCTATCTCTCTTTCTGCCTGTCTCTCTCTCTCTATATACCTCTATCTACCTGCCTTCTATCTCTTATATACCTCTTGTCTGCTCTCTATATACCTATCCTCTCTATATACCTCTATCTGCCTCTCTCTATATATATATCCTATCTGTCTCTCTCTATATACCTCTATCCTTCTCTATATACCTCTATCTGCCTCTCTCTATATATATACCTATCTGTCTCTCTCTATATACCTCTATCCTTCTCTATATACCTCTATCTGCCTCTCTCTATATATATACCTATCTGTCTCTCTACCTCTCTATCTGCCTCTCTCTCTATATATACCTCTCTATCTATCTACAACCTGTGTGTGAGTCGTTGTGTTCTGTGCTCGCAGGGTTTAAGGAGGGATACAATGTTTTGGTGGCTGTAAATAAACGAGCTAAAGCCTGAGGTTTGACAGCGACTCAGCATTAACTCTGACGAACACTTAACATCTGCATTTATCTGAGTTGAGTCGCTGTGAAACAAAGTCAAATGTTTTCTCAGCCCTGCATCAACACCGGGGAATCATCTCATTAACAGCAGTTAGCACACGCAGCTAACGGAAGCTAACACACAACTTCCTCCCCACCTCGAACGAAGCCTCCAGTTCATCCACCAGCGTGTTGTTGCCCTGAGTCCGGGCAGCGGGAGCGGGGAAGCCCGGCTGTCCCGGTCCACCCGGGCCCCCGACGGGATGAGGACCGGGCGGCTGCTGACCGGGAAACATCCCACCCATGGACGACGCCATCTTGATCTGAGAGGGACGCTTGTTGCTGCCCGGTCCGCACATGCGCACTGGTGTGTACGATCCTTCTGGACAAAAGTATGTGGACAGACCAATATCAGGAAATATGTCAAATGTGTAGTTTCTCATCTTTAGTTTATGTTGAAATATGGCTTAAAAGTGGCTGATTATCCTATATGTTCATTTTGGGAAGTTGCACATTGTGGTGCTTTTGAATTGTTTGTTTTGTCCAACCAACCAATCATTCAATCAATCAATCAATCATTCAATCAATCAAACTTCACTTTCATTCTGATAAGTGCAGTTCAAAGTGCTTCACAACTGACTGCTGAGCCAAGAATATGAGCACACTAACAAACATGTTGATGATGAAATAGCATAAAATACATATTAAAGCTGTTATAACAATTACAAAAATGAATGGAAGAAAAAGGTCAATATATGGGATAAAACTAATAATAATAACAGGTAAAATAAGAAGAAAATAATAGGAAAAAAGCCAGGCTGAAAAGAAAGGTTATAATGTTGCATTTAAAGATTTCAACACTTCCGACCTTTCAGTATAATCATCATTCTCATCACTTTGGTCAAGTTAGGGATCCATTGCTGAACTGTTGTAATAGGCTGCATTACTGTATTCATCTGGTTTTACACACTTTTGATTTTGTCTGCCAATTTGAGCAATTTCCCACAAGAGCGGAGGCTGTTAGAGCAACATGTCAACACCCGTTTGTTTTGGAACGAGATGTCCATTGATCTCATATTCTATGTAATGTTTGAGATTCCAGGTACTTGTGACCTGATGGGGAAAACCCATTGTGCATTGAAAGCAGAGCCAAAGACACACAGGCTCATAATTAAAGACATACAGAGTTTATTTATACAACATATAAATGATCTGAACCGTTATTTAGTCAATACAGATCTTTAAAGTTTTTTCAGCTGAAATTACAAGAAAATGAAGAAAATGGGCATTACACAAAGCTCTACAAATATCTTGTACAACTGAATCTGCTGGATGTAGAAATTCAAAGATCCATCAACCCTTTAGAAAAGTTTAGTCTTTTAAATTTCTATAATTACTTCCAGCAGCAAAATTATACTGTTTAATTCTGTGTGAACTTTGACCCTTGGCATTTAGCTCTCTGTCTCTGTTGAATCCAGCCAGAGTCTCTCAGCCGTGATGTGCCAGCCCGGCAGCAAACTCCACCAGTGTACGTGTTGGTCTCCCGGACATGCCTTTCCTCAGGTAAGGAACTTCATCTTTGTTACTCATCACACCAGCGATGTCCAGATGAGCCCAATGTGGAGCTGTGACAAACTCTCTCAGGAATGCAGCTGCTGTGCATGCGCCACCAGAACTAGAAAATAAAACAGATAACAATGAAATTCTGTTAAATAAACCCCCTCGACTCCTCTGATCCTCTGACGCCTCCAGCAGGAGCTGCAGGCGCTAACTGAGTGTCATGAGATACGTACCGGCTGTACTTGCCGACGTTGTTGAGGTCTGCCAGCTGGCAGTCAGTCACCTGTCCGGTGTAGTGCTGGAACAGGGGCATCCGCCACACTCGGTCACCCGTCACAACACTGGCCTGCAACACACCATTAGTCAACACTGGAGCCGAGAGACAACGATGGGCGTGTGTCTATTGTGTTTAGTTTGCATACGCTTGTTGTACCTTCTGCAGCTGCTCCCAGAGCCAATCAGAATTTGTGAATACTCCAGTTGCTGCTGAGCCGAGCGCTACATCCATCGCACCTTGAAAACACAAGACGACACATTTTAATATTTACTCATTGCACCTGCATACCTGACTTTGGGCTGTGCAGACACGTCACAGTGCACTTCATGTACATTGTTTGTCTTTTACAGTCTGTTATTGCTTGTGTGTGTGTCCGGTCTGAACCAAATTTCTTGTGTGTGCCGACTCACTTGGCCCAATAAACCCGATTCTGAAAATCATATGAACCATCCTGTTTCAGCTCAAGAGTCAGACAAGAACCAGACCGAGTCCCACATTTTCAAGTGGTTTCAAACCAGTCGTTTGTCTGCATTTGCCTATAAATGACACCTTTTAAACCAACTCAAACAAACACCCCAAATAGTTTTTAATGTATGAAAATCCCACCTGTTAGTGTAGCAACATTGACGATGGCCCTGGGGTTGAAGGTGTGTCCATAACAGAGTGCGTCGGCGAGAACCAGTCTGCCCTCTGCATCTGTATTATCTACCTGTATGTGGAGAGAACAGTCAGCTCATCTGTACACACACAAATCACTGCTTCTAACTTCTCATCGGGGCCTCACCTGGATTGTTTTTCCATTCT
The DNA here is from genome assembly GCA_006182925.3 of Reinhardtius hippoglossoides. NCBI lineage: Eukaryota > Metazoa > Chordata > Actinopteri > Pleuronectiformes > Pleuronectidae > Reinhardtius > Reinhardtius hippoglossoides. Next base: position 22,315,528 of record CM031671.1, on the reverse strand, counting down.
TGGCTGTGACTACATCACCTGGTTTAGTGGCCTTCCCACTGGGCATGTTCTCACACAGAGGAGCCAGACCTGATTTAATAATATGAAACAGAGAGGCAGGGGGAGCTATAGTAAATAAATGATCTTCAGTGATTCAGTGTTGTAAAAACCAACAGAAAATCCATCTGGGTAGTGACTAGATCCCGGATGATATAGACTTTTGGGAGCTGATGACGATACCGATGTTAGGAGGTAAATATGTCACAAAACTCACCAATAATGTTGACCGGCAGTTTCAGAGCTGCTGCTGTGACAATGGATGAACACACGGTGGCAGCACCGCCCATGTCAGCTCTCATTGCATCCATAGAAGCAGATGGCTTCAGAGAAATACCTCCACTACACAAACACAACCACACACACATTGTAAAAATGAAGCAGTAAGTGTGGTACATTAGATATCCAATGAACTGGAGTGTTTAATATTATGGTTTACGTGTCAAAGGTGATGCCTTTGCCCACTAAGAGCAGCGGGGCCTCCGTGCTCTCAGGTGCACCATTGTAATGAAGCTCCAGGAAGACAGGGGGCTCCTCTGAGCCTTTGGACACGCTGAGGAAGGCTCCCATCTGTTGCTCCTCAATCCAGTCCTGGGATCTGTATAGATATAAATTATATGATCACTTCTCTTTCACCCCAGCCACTCTCCGGACATTGAGAGGGATATATTTATGTCCCCATCAAAAGGTGTAACTGAAGTAGCCCAACGACTGACAACACTGCAAAAAGCTTTAAAAAGTTTCCATGTCTCAAATGTCCTTTAGAACGTGTTTCACATGTCTTAATTGTACGATGATGAATGTCTCACTGACCTCTTCTTTATCGTGACTCGTCCAGAATGTCCTGCTAGTTTCTCTTCAATGATGCTGGCAAATACAGTCGGCGTTATGTGATTCGCTGGACCTTCCATTAGCATCCGTGCCAGGTTTTGGCCTTCAGCGTAAAGAACTCCTTTCTCCCACCCGACCGAGTCCGCACTGAGAGTAACAACACACAGACAAATACACAGTGATGTGTAATGCACGGATGTGAATGCAATACAAAGTCCCAGTTTTAGCTTCCAGCTGTGGGTCTACCTTCCATGGAGCTGCGTTGTCACTTTGGTCTTCTTCTTGGATTTGAGTTGATCATAGTGGAACAGACCCAGAGCAGCGCCTTCAGCTGCCGACTGAGCGTCACCGCAGCCGTCCACCTCCACGTGGTTCACCTCCAGGTCCTGAAGTAACCGGCAGCCAGCTGAGCACGTGCAGAAAAACACACAGACATCAGCCAACTGCAGCCGATCCGCCACTGAGACGAGCGCAGGTAACGCGTCTCACCTGACACTGCAGTTCTGATGTTCTCCTTGCCGGTGTCCCAGTTCTCTGCCCCACACACTCCTGCATTGCTCTTACCAAGTCCTACTACTGCTACACAGGGGAAGTCCTGGAGAAGACGCAGAACAGATACTCAGATACCGTCATGTTATTTAGTCTATTTAAATCTGATGTCACACTTTGTTACCGTGTGGACTCCATAGAATATTCTGCTTCTGCCTTTCTTCAGCGCAGGTCCAGAGCTAGACAAGGAAAACAGAAGTTTATTTAACACAACAACAGACAGAATAGTCACAACTCTGGAATAAGTTTCTAATAATTAGTGTTTTATCACTGTGTGCATTAGAGATGCACTATTTATTTGTCTTGGTAATACTTAAGATGTGCTTTGGTGTTTATAAGTCTTCATAAAGCTGTATATGTAATGACAATTTTACCAACCACAAAAATCAACATAATATGTACGTACAACTGTATGTGATCAGTTTATAGTAGGGCTGGACCATTTCAATATTAATATCATTGATACTGATAATATCACAATAAATGTCACATTATTATTTCTTTTAAGTTGAAAGAGAAACAGCGAAACATTTTTTACAAATCTGAGGTAGATCAATTAAGTGTTATACCTCCTCACGGTGTTTGAACAATGCAGAAGCAATGAATCAATATATATGTCAGACTTTTGTTGTACAACTATTGTGTTATTGCCGAGCCCTGGTGTGCAGATGGAGGAGACTCACATTGTCAGCAGCTCAGACAGTTTTCCTGACACTGTTTGGTCAAAGCCTGTCGCTGCCTCTGTGAGATGAAGACCAGCCTCCTCTCCTTCCTTCTCAAACACCCCCAACACCAGACCCTGCACGCACACACACACACACACACAATGAGAGAAACACACACTCAAAGACAAACACTGTTGCTCGACTGAACACAACCAATAACAAAACACAGCTCCCACAGACAGAGATGCACAGACTGAAGCTTCTGAGATGTTCTGATGTAACTGTCTCTCTCTGCCAGATGCCAGATGTTTGACAGGCGACGTGGTGCAGATGTTTGCCAGATGTTTGACAGGTGATGTAAGCCAGGCTTCTCACCTTCCTGTGGCTCAGGCGAGTGTGTGAAGCAGAGAACGACCTGCGGTGGCTCGTCCTCTGCACAGCTCTCCTCACGAGAAGCATCGTCGCCTGCTGCACAAACAGAAACTGACAGAACCGGAACCGCTTATTGTCTCATTCAGAGAAGTAAAGGTCGCAAAACATGTGCAGGTCAGGACGAAGCCGAACAACAAGGTCGCGTTTTCTCTGACGTCACCAACAAGCGCCGGAAACCCGCGGTTGTCGCCACCTGGAGGCAGATGTGGGTTAAAGCAGTAAATATTTGATTGGACGCTGGTTTCTTCTCCAAACATATGAATCATTAGTTTTCTGCTTGACAGAGAAAATATCAAAAGGAAACAAAATAACAATTTTAATTTTAAATCATGTTAAATCAATTTTTTTTACAAACAATTAAAAAGATAAAGTGTTGGTGAGTTCCTACAGAGAAAAGTTATTGTTATTTGAGAGGTCTTTAAAAGGTCATAAATGATCTACATTAACTTTCCATGTGAAAAATAACTACAAAAGTAACTCATAGGAAGACATGTCAATTTACTGCAGCTTTTAAACTACAAATCTTAAAGAAATTCAAACTGACATCTGAGTTGACATCTCACAATTCAACTTCATTAATGTCTTTTGTCACCCAGCTGAGATCTGCTTTTTATTATTTTTTAAAGAAGAGACAATATTATGTACTTCACAGATATGGTATGTATAAACTAAAAAGGAGCAAAGTCAATGCTCACGGTCCCAGAGGGTCATACATCTAACCAAACACACAAATAAGAAAAAATTGTGCCGTGTAAATAATTGTTTATTTTATTGTTTTACAGTTAATTTGTGTTTGACAGAGATTTGTTCATTTTCAGCTCTTGTTTCCCTGAATATGAGAAAATCTTGAAGAAAATACAGGAAGACATGAATTGAACTCACACAGGAGAGTGCATCAATCTCAGATTTTTTCATAGAAACAACAACATAAGTGATTATTTGCACAGATTTTTAGAATGTGCACAAAATCCGTCTTCAGATGTGAGCAACTTTTATGACCAAGTTAAATTAAAGGAAAATCAAAGATCTTTACTTGGACAGTTTTATTTAAATATGATAAGTATGTACATCCTTCTCTCCCTATGAAATCATGCTCACAGTGTTGCAACCAACTATTTTAAAAGGAGTTCCTGTAAAGATCATTAATGTAAAACACTGACTTCAGACTTTATTCTGAGAAATGTGACAAATCTGTTACAGACATTTCGGACACATGATGAAAAACTTATCATGTATTTACACATGCAGCTATAGACAGAATATACAGCACAGGACGTTCAGAGCTCAGTAGTTGACTTTGGATGCAAGACACTTTGTATCCATTAATGCAGACGAGGATCATTCAGTTCAATCGTAACTCCTGCAAAAAGAAAACCAGTTGTTGCTGCTGGCGGCTTCTGTAATGTTTGAGGCTACAAAGCCGTAACTTTATAATTGTAGCCACTTGTCATAAATAGTGTAAAATCTGTACACAGGGGCTCTGGCACAGTGTCTGTTTCCACATGGAAGACATCATACGTGATGTAAGTGCTGACACGATGCTCCGTGTTTGGTTCTTTAGTAGAGCAGGTCCAGACCAGAGATGGTGGGTTCCTCCGGTTTCTTGATCTCTGGTTTGGGCAGCTTGATCCGACTCATGGCGACCACTCCGCAGACAGCGAAGTGAGTCGCGATGCTCCCCACGCCCAGCCAGAAGGACCAGTCCAGGTCATCGTCCAGGACAACCAGGACGAACAGCTTCTCCTGGTAGTTAGCCACGCGCTCGGTCAGGCGGTGGTGTCTCAGGGCCGCCAGGAAACACAAAACACCCAGGGCACCGAAAAGAGCTGGAAAATACCGAACATAGGAAGGAGATATAAAGAGAGAGGTAAACCAAGGGCTTGGATAAAAACACTCAAGTGGAAAACATGAAATGCAAATTGAAAAGCAAACCAAACTTTAAGCCAGGTCTTGAGGAAAGACAGAGTCCGCTCACATACCAGCTATTAGGTTCCACAGGTAGAGTCCTTTGTGCCCCTTGATGCTCTGGTAGGGAACCTTGCGTGCGTTGTAAATACAGAAAGACAGACTGACCACAGCGAAGCCGATGGCCACCAGCAGGAAGAGGATCACCATCATGTGAAGGCCGCTGTTCAATGTTCGCACGAGCTTTGGGAAAACTGGACAATCAGACAGAAACAGAGGAACAGACACATAATCAGCCCGGGGAGCAGGTTTGTGTGAGACAAGAGGAGGAAAGGAAACAACGCATTCTGCAGCCACCGGACGTTAGACATGCTGTACTGAATATTCTGGATTAAAAAGAGATGTTGGATGGTTTACATGCAGTATTTGACTTTACTGAATATTCTGGATTAAACAGATGTTGGATGGTTTACATGCAGTCTGTGACTTTACTGAATATTCTGGATTAAACAGATGTTGGATGGTTTACATGCAGTCTGTGACTTTACTGAATATTCTGGATTAGAGATGTTGGATGGTTTACATGCAGTATTTGACTTTACTGAATATTCTGGATTAAACAGATGTTGGATGGTTTACATGCAGTATTTGACTTTACTGAATATTCTGGATTAAACAGATGTTGGATGGTTTACATGCAGCCTTTGACCTTACTGAATATTTTGGATCGCCTCCTCCCGAGCCCGCACCTCTTGCTCTTCCCTCCCTGGAACAAACCGTAGTAAATGTCCCCTACGAACTGCTCCAGCTCCGGGTGGGACGCGTTCACTATGTCCACCCCGGTTTTACACAGGATCCGGCCGGTGACCCAGCGCTCCGTGGCCAGGGCCACGACCAGGAGGACCACCGAGCCAACGCAGAGCACCGAGGCCACCGAGAACGTTATCCGTTTCCACAGAGAAGGCATCTTACGAGCCCATGGTGCCCCGGGGAAGGTAACAGGACGCCGGGCAGCGACCGCGGTGCACACCCGGGGATCACCATGAGTTTACTATATAGATTGAAAGGTAAAAAAAAATCATGATCCAACAGAAGAGTGTTGTTCCTCTTGTTGAAATGTTGCGTGTATTGAGTCACGGGATGAGAAACAGAATCTATGACGGTCAAGGAGATCGCTTACCGGGAGAAACCCTATCCCTCCCCACTGTGCTGCTCTCTCTCTCTCTCTCTCTCTCTCTCTCTCTCTCTCTCTCTCTCTCTCTCTCTCTCTGTTTAATCAGGGGTTGAATTAACCTTTGAGACTTGGTCTTTGGATCTGGAAAAGTAACATCTAATTGGTGACCTTAGTGCAGCAGTAAAACTATGTAAGAAGAATTAATTGTGTTAGATTGACAGATGTGGTTATTTTTTTAACACACACACTAAAGGTCACTTCATGGCAGCAATCAGTTTAGCATTCAGTGTTTAGGCCTTGTGGTTCTAAATCTCATATCTTGCTCCATGCATGGTCCTAAATCTCATATCTTGCTCCGTGCATGGAGCTACATCTCACATCCTGCTCCATGCATGGTCCTAAATCTCATATCTTGCTCCGTGCATGGTCCTAAATTTCATATCTTGCTCCGTGCATGGTCCTAAATCTCATATCCTGCTCTGTGCATGGTCCTAAATCTCATATCCTTCTTTATGCATGCTCCAGTTAGCCTACTTAGCCTATATTGGTTCTGTCTTGTGCATATTAGTGCTCAAGATGTATACAATTGTGAGGTACCTGTACTTGAGTACATCTTATTATTTTTACTACTTTAATACTTTCCCCACCACTATATTATTTAGAGATAGCACAATAGGCATTTCGCCCCTTTGTCAGCAGGGATTGGATCCAGCCCCCCCACTCAGAGGATGAGCGGTATGGATAATGGATGCACAACAGTATATCTGCAGGTTTACATTAATCGCTGAATGTGCAATACAATAAACACACAATAAACCCAAACATAAAGTATAAATGTACTTAAAAAACACAATAAAATTGTTACAAAATGTCTATGTTTATATTGTGTATAGTTTGGTACATACATATTTGAGAACTTTAAATTGTTATTTCCTGTTGTCAATATGTAACGTTTATGTTGTCATCTTCATATCTCTGAATGACTGTAGCTTTGTTACAATGACAATAAAGCTCTTTTGACCTGCGAACAAGACTTTGATTGTGAGTTTGATTGTGAAAGTGGGAATGTGCACAACACATGGCAAAGATCTTACAGTGGCTCCTGATCTTGAGACGCTGCCTTGAGAAAGACCCCTCCATCAAAATGTATTTTGAAGATGATAATGATACCTGGTCCATATCACAACAAGATTGGACATCACAACACAGGAAAACACAATGTTCAGAAAGGCATCTGATCATTCATCTTTGCTAAAGAGCAAGTTCATTTGGTTGTATGTAACAGAGCTCGGGGCAAATACATGAGCTGTGAGCCCCTGTTGAATCCTGTTCTTGCCCCGCCTATGTTCCCTGTGTACAGTATGTACCCTGGTTCATGCACAGGGTCATGAAGTTCACTTCACTGCATGCATGCATTTTTTCTGTTTATAGGTTTATTCTTGTATTCTATGTATCATTTACTTATAGGGAGTATGCACAGTATTTAGTACATTTTATGTTTATTACATTCTATTTTGATCTATTTTAATTATTCATATCTTTTTTATTGCTACTACTCTATGTGCATCTATTTATCTATGTATGTATCACATTACATTACATTACATGTCATTTGGCGGACGCTTTTATCCAAAGAGATTTACAGTTAGTGTATTCAACATCTATGAGGGGACATTTTAGGGGTTCAGTATCCTGCCCAAGGACACTTCGGCATGCAGGTGGGGAAGACTGAGGATTGAACCGCCGACCTTCTCGTTGGGGGACACTCTACCCCCTCAGCCACAGCCGCCCATGTATCTATGTATCTATGTATCTATCTATAGCTATCAATCATTATTATTCTGGAATAAAAATCCATTCATCAGAAATGAATAAGTGAATCAATCAACTTAACGAGCTGTAAAACGGCCACACTTCGTTTTCTAGCGACACCCTCTGGCGACATGGCGACACTGCGGCGCGTGATGACGCCACGGCAGCTGACGCAGCTCCCCCCCCCCTCCCTCCCTCCTCCAGCAGCAGCTGAGACCGTTTGGAGAAGATGGCGGAGTCGCTGTCGACTGGTCCCGGAGAGGAGAAGGAGAAGGAGACGGAGGACAGGGAGCGGGACGGCAGCGCTGCCACGGCCGAGAAGAGCTCGACGAGCGACGGGTCCACGGAGACGCAGGGGCTCCGCGACGAAAATGGCGGCAGCGTGGGCAAGAGACGGAACCTGTCAGGTGAGAGGGAGCTAGCATCGTCTCCGGGGCAGTGAGTGTGTGCGGGGCGGGCAGCGCTAAGCTAGCTGTTTGTTTTACCGGAGCCTGGCACCCAGCAGCCGGGTTCAGGTCACGGTGCTGCGGCGTGTGGGGGCTCCTCTGTCGGGTTCACGGTGCCCCAGCAGGGGGAACGTCCCCGCAGCCTCTGCAGCGGCTGCTCCTGGTGCCGGACTCGCCGGACTCAAAAGTTGACCCCGGTTAGAAATCATCCGATAAACTGTGTTTGTTGACGTTTTTCTTTCGGGGGGTTAAACGCGCCGATTAGCTGCTACCGGTCCCTGTCGCTGAGTAACATCTGATGTGTCAGGTCACTGCTGAGAGGCTGAGGTCAACACTACAAAGAGTTGATTGTGAGGCAGGTTCTGCAGTTCTACAGTGCGTCCTATGCATTTAATGTAAATATACATGGGAGGTAATTAGATCTGCAGAGGGTAAATCAATTAAAAGTATGTCTATAATGTTCGTGTGTGTGTTATGATCACGATTTTTGACCCTAATTGTAGCAATGGGGCGTTTTAAGGGAGTTTTAGCACAATTCAACAAACTACTTTTATTGCTGCTGCTACAACTTTTGATCAAACTCTTCGTTTTGTGTCGTGCACCTGCCCCCCCACCCCACCCCCCACAGTATCAGGTCTCCACCCAATCTGGCAACATGGGCTCTCCTCCAGGTTTGGGTGTAGACGCCACCACAGATATTTGTCAGACACTGAGCTGGATTAAAGCATCGCTACAGGGGCTAATTCAGTGTTTCCCGTTAATTACATAGACTGTAGTGAGCCGCCAGCTAATTTGTCCCCTGTTATAACTAATATAACTTTATGTTTAGTTAAAGGTTCAGTGTGTAGAATTAGTGACATCTAGTGGTGAAGTTGCATATTGCAGCTGATTACCCCTCACCTCCCCCTCCCCTTCTACACATGAAGGAGAACCAGTGGAAGACTTCAGTTGGCATAAAAAGTGTTTAGTTTGGACGACTGAAAAAAACATGGCGGCCTCCGTAGAGAGGACCTGCTCCCGATGTAAATATAAAGGAATTAAATATAAAGGAATCATTCTAGGGTAAAGAAAACAACAATACATACAATGTAGGGGATCAGACACTAGTGAGAACCTCACTAGGTTTATTTTATATTCGTTTTCTGCCAAAAGATCCCTCTCACCTAAATCTCACACACTGAACCTTTTAATTGTGTATAATTCTGAGGTTTTTACTTCTACTTTCCATTCAAATGTTTTACTTTTTGCTCCACTACAGTTTATCTGACAGTTTAGATACTTCCATGGAAAGATTTTAGCATTAAATTTGTTATTCCATGGTTAAGAGATAGGGAATTACCATATGCAACTCTGAGACTGTCTGTGGTTTATTTGAAATCTATTTTAGTAAGATGCATTTACGGGCATTCACACGTAAATGCATTGTCCCCTTGATTTGTGAATGAGGTCAGGTTTCTAGCTCGTGGATTATTTGAAACAAGACATGCTTCCCTTATCGTCCAAGAATGTATCCATGTTAAACTATATATTTAAAAAGTTTTCACATTATCCAGCATGTCTAGAATTTAATATCTAGACCATGTTCGAAATGACCAAAATCTAATATACCAATACAGTTGTGATTTTTTAACATCAATGACATGCTTCCCTTTACCCTTCTCTTGATGTAAGCCGTAACATCAGCCGTTATCTCCTCCGCAACCTCTTGCAACATCTGAATTTGGGGTGGAGGTTGCACTGGAAACTCACAGTCAGCCACTATCATATCTGAATTAACGAATTAACCCATCAAAGTATGGTTGTTATTTGTATCAGGTGTGTGGGGGGGGTGGACAATGTTGGACCGTGAAGTTCACTGACCTAGTCAAGTAATTTAGTTTTATGTTGTCTGATGTAACTTTGCTCTGCTTCTTCTCTGTCCTTATGTATTTAGACCTGTCGCTGGTCAGATTTATAACTACCGAGCTCACCAGAGGCTACTTCCTGGAACACAATGAGGCCAAATACACAGAGCGCAGAGAGCGGGTCTACACCTGCCTGCGTATCCCCAAAGAGCTGGAGAAGGTAAACACACAAAACATTCACTCTGCGAAATGATAAAATGATTATGTCATAAAATAAATAAACGCATTTCCCTCTTCCTCTTTATAGCTGATGACATTCGGCTTCTTCCTGTGTCTGGACGCCTTTCTCTACGTGTTCACGCTGTTGCCGCTCAGAGTCATTCTGGCCCTTTTACGGCTCCTCACGTTGCCATGCTGTGGCGTCAGGTAAAGTTCACACAGAAGATAGTCAACTTTTTGATCCTTAATTGATCTTTGGCCACAGTGATGATCCGTATTCGATTAATCATTAAAAGCTTTTCCTGTAAATGAGCTTTGTTCAAACAATTGACAATTGGTGTTCATTGAGTTGTGTTAGGTATAGTTAACAGGATATTTAAAGCCAGTGCACCATCAGTACAAACTAGTTTTTAGTATTATATCATTAAATCTACAGATGATGCATTTAAGATGATTTTCTACCCTGTAGTTCAACTTATATAGAAGAGTGTTTCCTTCTGGTTGTGTTTGAAACTACTTTTGAAATGACTTCTTATTTAATCAGTTAACAGATGATTATTTTGATAAGCAAAAGTTGTATGTGCCTTTATTAAGCAATAATTTCAACCATTCTTTCGTTTCAGTTTATCAAGATTGGCATTTGGTGTTTTTCTTAATTTTATTATTTGCTTAAATTGAATATCTTTGGGCGGATGATCCGAAAAAACCTTACGTTCAAAATTGTGATTCACAGACTTCGTAATTTTATAGACCAAACAATCAAAAATGATTGAAACATTTTTTTATTGAAGATGAAAACAGATTTTAGTTTCTGCAGTGGACTGGTACAATCTGAAAATCCACACAGATTTGACGAGCAGTTTCTCAGGACAGAAACAACCATTGCACTAATGTGTTTGACCTGTAGAGGGCAGTGGAGCCTGCCTGACTCAGACAGCATGTGATTTTGAGTATGTTCTTTCATGTGTGTGTATGTGGTGTGTGTGTATTTCAGTGGCTCCCGCCTGCTGCAGCCAGCACAGGTATGTGATGTCCTGAAAGGCTTCATTATGGTGTTGTGTTACTCAATGATGAGCTACGTGGATTACGCCATGATGTACCACCTCATCAGGGGACAGTCTGTCATCAAACTGTACATCATCTACAACATGTTGGAGGTAAACCCGCATAAATCATCCGAGAGGTCATAACTCTGATTTTACTGAACTCTGATTCTACTGCAGAGTTAGCCCCCACTCATTTACTTCCCTTGTTGTTGTGTTTGTCAGGTGGCGGATCGCCTGTTCTCCTCATTTGGTCAGGACATCCTGGACGCTCTGTACTGGACGGCCACTGAACCCAAGGAGAAGAAGCGAGCGCACATAGGGGTGATTCCTCACTTCCTCATGGCCGTGCTCTACGTCTGTATCCTCACTGAGAAAGACTTGTTGTTGACCTTGTAGCAAAGACAATTAGTCATTACGTCAGTTAACATGAAAGTAAACTACTTTATTCATGTTTTTTCTGAACTTTATTTAAAACCATTAACGTATAAAAGAAGATAATGGCAGGCAAAAAAAAACCAGAATACAATCGCATGAAAAAGGATTTGGCCATTGATGACATTGATACCAAATCAATTTAAGGTAGTTTCTACATATGTATTTTTATGCATACATATACTGTGTGTAGTAGTGTACAAACAATAACTGACAAGAATCATGATTCTCTTATTGCACATCACTTTTTTGGTCTTCATTTCTGGATACTAGGAGGATTTTGAGACGTCGTCCATTTTATTGCAGTTATGATCAGACTGAAAATCACAGTACAATATTTTTACTGCAGCCCTCAGTGTGTTTCTTCCTTAACATGTTTGTACCAAGTTCTTCACGCCATCCTCATCATGGTTCAGGCCACAACTCTCAATGTCGCCTTCAACTCCCACAACAAGTCTCTGCTCACCATCATGATGTCAAACAACGTGAGTGTGACGCTCGCAGACATAGTGACTCAGTTGAAAGTGAACGCAGCGCAGCAGGAGCTCAGTTACGTGATATTTCTGTCTTTTCCCTGCAGTTTGTGGAGATCAAGGGGAGTGTGTTTAAGAAGTTTGAAAAGAACAATCTTTTCCAGATGTCTAACAGTGGTAAGTGCTGGGTGAAATTGCAAAGAGAGCCAAACATGTGCCGCGCACACATCAGCATTTTTTTGGGACATTTTGTACCTCGCCCTTTAAACTTGGCGATTTAGTGCGAGGTAAATTTATGGAATCAAACTCAGCCGCTGTGAGTCCAAAGTAGGTTAATCCTGGATTGATTTGTTTGTTTCCCACAGACATAAAAGAGAGGTTCACCAACTACATCCTCCTGCTCATCGTGTGTCTGAGAAACATGGAGCAGTTTTCCTGGAACCCTGGTAACTAGCACAGCTGCTTTATCTATGTATGTGAACACATGAGGTTATAGATCCATGATTGGTTCATCCTCATCTCTTCACTGTCTGTATACTGCTTTGAATATTGACACTGATCAATTTTCCCGTGCGTTTCTTCTTAGACCACCTGTGGGTGCTGTTCCTGATGTCGTCATGGTGATAGCATCAGAAGTTGCCGTGGATGTTGTCAAGCACGCTTTCATCACCAAATTCAACGACATCAGCGCTGATGTGAGTCCTTTCACTACAGTATTACATCGAGCACTTCCTCAGCTTTGTTGTGGAGCGAGTAGTGTTGAATTGAATTCCAGGTCTATTTCTTCAGTTGTTATAAGTCACATCTTAAAGTCTTCATGCATTGGTGGGGTTTCCTCAGTTAATTTGCCTTTTACTTCCTTTTGTCTGAATACATTTAAAGGCTTCTAGCAGAGTCACTACATTCATTAGCCAGGTGTCAGTTCAAATAAGTTGGGATACTTAGAAATACCATTAATATTCATTTTAGTTGTACTCTTCGCCTTTTAGGGACAATTTATATGAAAAGGATTCCGTGTCCACGTGTTCTCAACACCTGTAGAATATCTGAGTTTGAATGAATAGAAGACACTGACAGTGTTCCAGCAATATCAAACCATGTTGATAGGACATTATTGAAATATTGCATTTGGAAGCTCAGGAAAACACTTTTTCAAAGATCAAGAAGGAAACTTGTGGCTCAATAGACTAGAATTGATTTCCTCTTCCTCCCGTTTCCTGCTCCACTGACCTACACTCTGTTGCTGTGTTTTGGAAACTGGTCATTTCTCTTGATCTCACACCGTCCCACGTCGTACCAGAGGAAAACCGACGACCTTGTTTACTTCCCGCCTCCTTCCCTCTTGTGTTCTCGTCCTCTTTGATTTCCTTCAAGGAGTTGTAACCGCGGTTGTGTAATGGAAACCAAAGCCACAGGAAGGGATTAACCTCTTTATCTGCAAACTGTCAATCCTCATCACACAAACCTCACTCACCTATAGTTAGCTTTGGACCACTGGTGAATCCCGTTCTCATTTAATCCATGTGAACACATTTTAGTTTTTGTCTCTTTACACTAAATTTAACTGATGTTTACTTTGACTCATCTTCACTACCGACATCTTTACTCTTTTACTTTTATCCAATACAACTAATCAACTGATTATTATGAGACGCCAACAGGAAACTTTAGTTTTGTTACCCTGTGTTTTTTCCCAGGTGTACGGAGAATACCGAGCCAGCCTTGCCTTTGACCTTGTCAGCAGTCGACAGAAAAATGTGAGCATAATTACGTCTGTCCCCTTCTCTTTTAAACGCAATATTTCAGAGTTCAGTGCATATGATAATAATGGTAGAATACACTTCATACGTTTCATTAAATTATTTCTCTACATCTGTACAGAAATGGATGTAAACTGTATTATTATTAATTATTAGATTAGATAATAAGCTCAATATATTTTGTTAAGACTGAATAAGTGACAGTGTTCTTTGTGTCCTCAGGCTTACACAGACTACAGTGACTCAGTGTCCAGGAGAATGGGCTTCATCCCGCTCCCCTTAGCTCTGCTGGTCAGTCACTCTCTATGAAGAGCTTCTGCCATTAACACAGTGTTCATTGTACACAGTTTAAATGTAATGTTATGTTTGTGTTTCTTTTTCCAGTTGATCAGAGTAGTGACCAGCTCAGTGAAAATCCAGGGTTCACTCTCCTTTATGTGTGTGTTGCTGTTTTACTTGGGGTAAGCATCGGTTTGTCTTTTCCAAGTTTTGAACACGCATGCAAAGTTGTATTAGTTCTGCATTTCATGTCCTAACTGTTTGTGTGTTTGTGAACAGGATGATCACTCTCAAAGTGCTCAACAGTATCGTTCTGCTGGGGACGTCGTGTGCGTTTGTCAAAGCGGCCAATATGGAAGAAAAGCTCTTCGACCCTCCACCTTCTGCCAGCTCCAGCCGAGTAAACTCCAGAGCTAACCGCACCAAACACGTCAACACGTCGCCGCAGCAAGGTAGCAATCAGTGCACTCTTTCTCTCTGTGTGGCTTAACCTGTTTTAGCTTGAACATGCTCCCTTAAAAATTCTAGAAACGCGTTCAAATCCTGATTTATCCAGCTAACACGTTCCAGCTGTTTTCATGAAGTGGCTATTAGAGATAATCCACTTCCTCAAAAAACGTATTCAGTGTTAGTTTACTCCTTAAGTTTCTCATCTGCTTCTATTAAACTCTGTCTCCCTCAAAAACAGAATCCGCTGCAGACAAGGGAGGAACACCGCTGGCATCAGACACCTCTCAGCCCAACACCACCGCTGAGAGCTCGGCCCCCACCGTTCCCAAGAGCGACTCAGACACATTCCTGACGACGCCCGACGGAGAGGATGAAGGCAAGATCATCAACACTGACACAGGGCTGGAAGGAGATGGACTCAAACCCAGAACGCCCAAGAAAGACTTGCTAGAGATAGACCGCTTCACCATCTGTGGCAACAGAATAGACTGACTGCCACAGAAACAAGCCAGTGTCCTGGAAACACAGCAAGGTTCAGGGATCAGACACGGGTCACGGAGCGCGCTCAGAGCGGACTTATCCTTGTGCACCTGACCCCAGGAGTATTTATTTATTTATTACTGAATAAAAACCAGCCATGGCATCAAGCTGTTACTACAAGCAACAGAGGCTGCTTCAGATGTTTCCAGCTGGTCCAGTTCCATTTCAGGTAGACTCTGAGGATGAGTCGCAGTCGTCAGGGCAACCTCCAGAAATGGTCATTGGTGACAGCGAAGCAGAGAAGTGGCGTTCGCGGCTGGCGTCCAGCCGTGTGAGATGGTAGGGACGTGCAGCTGGACTGTGCGAGCGTGTGTTCAAAAGCACAATCAAAAAAATATGGCGAGGAGTCGTTTTTAGACAGAACAAAAAGGAAGTGTCAATTTTAAAAAATTTATTTTCAGATCTTTGACAAATTATAATATTTCAAATGAAGTTTTTATGAAAAATCTCAGACCTTCTTCCTAAAATCAACCGTGTTTAGCTGCAGGATTAAGACTCATCATCACGTTAACACATTGTTGAAATCATAAAGTCGATCTGCGACACCAACACTCATTTTGATTTGAATTGAGTTTTTGTGATGAGCCCAGATGTTCATCACGATAATAATGGCAGCAGTGACAGCAGCTTCAGGTTACACAGTCTGGACACAGTCAATAGTTTGGAGGTTTTAGTATCATGACATTTGTGTTGATATTGTTACTTTAAAGCACTGAGGCAAAACACTACCTGTTTGTTAAGACTTCAGTGTTATTCGAAGTGATCACCGAGCCAGACGGGTTCAGCAGATATTTCTATTTAAAGTGTTTTTTTTTAATTTTCCAGTACAGTCCGTGTGTAAGCTCATCGCCAAGCATGCAGCCTCAAATAATCATTCATCAACATCGGCTTAGAGCAATTTCTATATTGGAAACTGCGAACTACAGAAATGTCTCAGTGAAGTGCGACCGTGTGCTCGGTCTCATTTAAAATTCATGGTGTGCGACACCAGCATCAATGAACATATTTTTCGGTTTTTCACTGTTATCTTCAGAGTGTATGAAAAGTACAAATTAGATGTATGCATGTAAAACTGTCAAATCTAAACGATAAGAAACAGGATGGAGGAATCATGTGAAAGCAGTGAACTCGGCCGTTTTCATTTTCCATAGAGCTGAGCAAAAGCTAAAGCAGGTTTGTGCCCTAAAGGTTGTTGTTGGTATTGTTTGATGTGGTTGGCTGGCTGCGGCTTTGAATTTGAGAAGAGGCTCTTAGGAAACATCTATGTTCCACAAGAAGTCTGACTGTTAATGCTGTGAAAACTGCTGCGCTGTCTAATCAATTATGTGTATCCAACAACTCTATCTGCTCTGAACTCCCGGACTCATGTTAAGTTCAACCAGTCTCCGGTTTTTGCCTCTCATGTATCATTGTTACATACAAACTAAATGGAAAAAAGATGCCAGGGGATCTGTGAACAGATTCACAAGAACTTAAAATCACTCGTTGTTGTGATGAGTGTGTAGAACCATCAGCTTCTTATCAAACAAGCTGGAAAAAAAACCTTTGTTGCTGAATAACAAAGATTTTAAAACAATTTTCAAGTTGCAGCTCTAAAATATCCTCCTTCCTCAATTTTTACTTAAGTAATCCAAAGTTGTATTAATAGTTCTACACTTGTTGCCTGCGTTGCTGTTATACACAGTTTGTATACAAAATAATGTGTCTACATTTTATGAATAGGAATTTCTTGTTACCAGGGATGAAATTAGAGCTGCCACTTCTGTCTGTCTTAGGAGAGGGATGTAGAAAGGGTGGATTCTCCTCAGATGTCACCCATTGTTAAGCCATGTGAGGCAAAATTGTGATTTGCTATACAAGTTCAATTTGATTAAACTTGGAAATAGATGATCAAGGTCTTGCAAAGCATCGAATCTTAGTGTTAGATCAAAACCTCTTAACCCAGGAACAAATTCTTTATGAATTAGTTTCCCACCTCAGACTTGTCATCAGGCAAAATGTATGTTGATCAAACTCGACAGTGTGCAAGATTCTTTATCGTGCTGTGGATTTAATATTGTTTTAATCCAAGTGGTCCTAAATCTTCTTAACGAACCTGAGAAGAGAATATTGTTACTGCGTTGCTCGGCATTTATGGTTCAGGAAAATTGAGTCTTACCTCAGCTGTGACTTAAATGTGCTGGTTGTTCATGAGAGGCACAAACCTGAGATCAGTCCGACCTCACTACGGGAGGACATTCATACAGGAACATAACTGCATATTTACAAATGAAGGATCAAGACTGTGTCATAATGGCGTGTTGTGTGTTTGCGTGTGGTGTGTGTGATTGCAGTGCATGAATGGTTCTCACTACTTGATGTATGAATCAGATCACAATCCATCTGTGTAAAGCATCTCCTCACATGGTAGAAGGAGAATAAAATGATTTTTTTTCTAAGCCTTTCTGGTTTGATTTCAATGTTTAACCATGTGTGTGTGTGGCGTGTGCGCTCACACAGGAACAGTGGTGAGTGTTTCAGTGAAAGGAGTCACTTCTGTTCACAAGGCAAACACTGACGTCCACTGTTCCCCTTGAATGAGCAACTGGAAGGAGGGGGGGGGGGGTCTGTCATCACAAACATTCTCACACAGGGGGGGGGGGGGTCCAAATGATCTGCTTCTGGATACTCAACTTGCATTTTCCCGATCTCACAGTGAGCCAGCTGCCGTGTGGGGTCGTGTTAGGAGGTGAGACGGGAGGAGAGTGAGCGCTGACATGTCACAGACTTCAAAGCCATTTCCTGAGATTACACAATTTAATCACGCTGTTGCTTTTTAAACTTTGGGTTTTCCCTTTTCTGAACTTGAACCTTCTTCGCCTGCCAAAATGTCACCGGCCTCGACCGTCTATTCTATCTCATCCACCTCAGAAGTGAAGGTCAGCTGCTCAGTGAGCGCAGCGAGGAGTCAATGACCTGCGTGGGCTCCGTAGTTATGTGTATTAAATTTCTGCCAATAGATCTCCCTAGGTTCTACATACTGGTCCTTTAAAAGACTCTTACCAGGATGTGGAGAAAAAAACAAATACCAAGTTATCCCTAATTTTAACTTCTAACAAGAACTAAACACTCATCTGTCCAAACCACAGAAATACTATGTTCGGCTAAATTCAATTCAGCCTCATGTTAGTATTTTACTTTTCTGTTCTGCTTTGACAATCAAAGTGTCTAATGGCAAAAGTACTTTAATTACATACTGTAAGTAATCTGACATTTTTATACCTCGACTACAATCTAAGGGAAATCTAGTTTTTCCTTCACTGCATTATCGATAACTGAAATTCTTATTTCACTGATTATTTTCCATTGTAGACAATTGAACGTACACAGTATGATGATGTTTATTAAACCAACCAACATTTTTTATATAGTAGCTGCAACACTTAGTCAATTGATTGTGAACAGAACATTTTCGCCACATATTTTGATAACTTGAGTTTAGATTTAGCTTTGGATATTTATATTTTCTGAAAATTGAGAGCTATGACAATAATATGGCAACAAATACTCTCTATACCTTATCAAGCACATGCATACTTTAATAATAATGTTGATTATTATATCATTTTGTGAGGTAACATTGTTCTGCTTTATTTGTACCTTTGCACGTGATACTTAAAATACTGTCAGTTAAAAGACTTACATTTACTTGACTTGAATGGCAGTAGTGACAACTGTAAAGTACTTTAATGGTATACTTGACCGAAGTAATGAAGTACAGAGACAGACCAGTTAAAGGTACTTTTACACAGTATTACTCTAAACTTGAAGTAATCCAGTACAGAGACAGGTGACTGGTCTCCGCGGTGTCGCGCGCCACAGATGCGCCCAGCGAGCTCTTAGCGTGCACGAGCGCGGCTATGCTCTCTCGTGCACGCGGAGCTCGGTGCCGGTGGGACAGACTGAGGACACCCGGGGGATCGCGCTCATCTTCGGCCACTGTTCCGCTAAAGTCGTCGCAGAGCTCCGGGAAGATGTCTGTGATGAGTCCGCCCCGGGAAACCAGCAGCTAGCGGCCGCTCCCAGAGTGTCGCCCGTCGGATGTTGAGTTAGAAAGTTTCGCTGCGGGGATCAGAAGAAGCAGAGGGACCGGTGTCCTCTCACCTCAACAGCCCCGTCTCCCTCCTCCATCCTCCCGCTGTTGACTGTAGCACGACCCGGGAGGAGCTGGGAGTTTGATCCGGTTGTTTTTTGTATCACTTGTCCTTGTGTGTCGGGACTTTCTGAGCCATGTTGTGGAGCAGGTGCCTGGTCCTGCTGCTCTGCTGGGGGGCCACCAGCGGCGAGCAGCAGGCGGATGAGAGGGACGGAGCCTCGGCCGAGCTCCGGGCGGACTCACGGAGACAGCGGTCCCCTCCGCCGGTGGAGCCCCTGGACTTTGGGTTCGTGCCGGCGGCGGTGTATGACACCCACGCTTACTACGAGCCGGGGCCCGTGGGGGTCCTCTTCCACATGGTCCACGCATTTCTCTACGTGGTTCAGCCGAACTCCTTCCCCAAAGGTGAGATGATTATCCTCGTGTGTGTGTGTGTGTGTGTGTCCTCCATCCATCAGCCCTGGTTCTGTCTCTCATCCCCAGGATTTCTCTCACATGATGGGGATCCACAGAATATTATTATCTCTATTTAACACTAATTGTCATGTGGACAAAAACACTCAAATGTATGAATTCCAGCTTTTTTTTAAATTTCCAACTGTATTTTTGCCTACTGTGTTTAAACCCCCAGGGAATGTTGATTGTGTTATAAACAGGATAATGGTGAGATAAGAAAACAAGATATAGAGTTTAATTAATTCTGATGTGTGTTTGTGCTGATTATATATAGTTAATCAAATAAAAACAAAGGCCTATAACAGTACACACTATATACGTGTAGTAGAATAAATGATAAATGGAGAGAAAATACACGTTTCAGCGTAAAAGTACAAATGGAAAAAACTGCATAAAGGTGCATCAATGTTACAGCAGGTAGAGTTACTATGCAAAGATCTATAGGAGGATGCATCAGTGTTAAAGTATATGATGTCACAAATGTTAGAAATAGGACAAACGTGTATATTTCTAATTCTGATTCAGTGCAAAACTATTTATCAATGTCATATTTTGATTTTGTGAAATGCTGAATATTGTCACGTCTCTTCGAATGAAAGAATCTGAGTTGCAAATCGAACTCTTCAGACATGAACCGCTCACCGGTCCCGAGCTGGGTCGAGTGGTCACAGGGAGACTGCGCCTGGGGCCATTGAGGTGGGAAAGTGCCCCGAGGTGACGCTTCTAGGTGAACTATAGGCGACTCTTTGGTGGAACACAACCCGACTGACCTGATGTACGTCACTAACCAAACAACAAAGTCCAAAAAACACTCAAACTCCCAGAGAGGGGGGAGGAACGATCCCCACATGTGCACATCTGCACCATAGCATAGTGACTTTAACGCATAACTTCCGGGGAAACACTTCTCCAAGTGGCGGCCTTCATTTCCTACTGGTTGGAAAGAGCATGTGCACGGCGTGACTGCCACGATGAAGCCGTAAACCAGAGTTATGAGCATATTAATGGGATCAATCGCTGTCAGAGCTCATAAGTGATTTCAAGTTGATCGGGTCGGTCACATGATCAATGCGATCGGACTGAATGGTGACTCTCTGGTTTAGTACAGTAACCCCAGTGATTGATGGTAGAGCTCAGCTACTTACGACTAAACGCCGTTGGTTTGCGGGTTTGTGTGCACAACTGTGAGTGGTCACGTTGGAGGATGACACGGCGCAATAGGATTGAAGGTTTTAAGTTGCTGCCATTTCGGTGTCCAGGGTTAGGGCTGCTGGCTCGGTAATCAATTAGCAGATCAGCGATTAGAGGAGGCTTTCTCAGTCACCTGCATCACCGCGTAATACCTTAATCCACTGGGCCATATGCTGCTGCTGCCGGGGGACTCTCCGGTGTGATTCACCGTCACACACGGCTGTAGAGACCACCTGGATGTCCCGTCGCTCCCCCCCCCGACATCATGTGTCCAACGTGTCCGAAATCATGGTTAAATAGTCGACACACATCTGATATGAAGACACCTCCAAGCCTGTTAATACACAGTTTCCAGCTGCTTAGAGGCTTTGGGGTTGGCAGCCTCATCTACCAGCTCCCCTGAGTCCTAAATATATAATAAGCCAATTTTTGAAGCTATAGAGTCAATTGCTCTATTAAAAGTAGCGATCAAACCGATATGTGTGTGTTTCGGGAGCTGATGCCAATATTTAGAGAGCAGGGCGGCTGAGGCGTAAAATACTTGTTTCATATGTGAACGACAACAATACACAATAATAACGAAAGACACACATAATTGCCGAACTAGAATCATCATTATTGAACACTAGTGCATTATTCTTAAGATTAAACCATTTCAAATAGATTGTAGCTTCTGCCAAGGCTCAATAATGGCTCATACAAGACATTGAATCACACACACTCATTGATATCATTCGCCCAAACATGACATATCTTTCTTTGTCAAGATCCATGAATTGTTCCTGGGAAATCAGTGTCTCACAATGTTAAACTTCTTCCACCAAGTTCCTGGTTAATCTGTCCATTCATTTTTATGTGTTATTTTGCTTACAAACACGTTATCAAACTAACGGACGGGGGTGAAAACCTGCTTTACGGAAGTTAATAGTGGAAAAATGGGCTTTGTGTCTGTTTGCTTGAGTAAATATACACTTTGTAAACTACTTATTAAGTCGAATTGAAATAAATATCTAGTGAAAAAAATTATATTATCTCAAAATGCCAGAATAATTCCAACGAATTGGCCTGACCGATTAATCAGTCTATCAACAATTAAAATAAGTGAATTAGGAAAAAGCACAAGCATTTTCCTTCTGAAACCACTGTGCATCCAAACCCTCACTAGATTTCTGTGGATGTAAGTATTTGATTATTTGAGTTAAATCAGTGTCTCATTCTCACAAAGCTGAAACTGCTTTAAACTTTGAAAGTGGAAACAAATCCTGATTAATAAAATAACCTCTTCACATATAGTCTTTGACGCAGGAGAGACAGAATCATAAACTGCTCGTAAAGTTGAGTTTCACTTCTTGATTTTTGACCGACAAGAACTCACTCAGGATTATTAATACATCGATTATTTTATTGTCTCCGTTGCTTTATACGATACGACTGTTAACAAAAATGATAAATCTTTGATGTGGCTATGTTGGGATAAAAAACGACGCAGCATTAACACAATTTGCTGAAAGAATGATGACATTCGACTGCTTTTCTCTCCAGAACAAGATAGAGACATACACACACACACACACATACACACACAACATCCTCAGTTTGCTTTTAGAATATGTAGATGTCTCAAATAACGTTTCCTGTGACGTTGTTGTCAATGGTCAGGGTTCCATTCAGAGTCAGGTGGAGAAATGAAAAGTGTTGTGAGGGAGAGCAGAGGAAAAGTAGTTGACGGATTAATCCTGTCAGATCAGTTCAGTAATCACTTAGTAACGTGGCACAAAAAGCTGTGCATGTGCAAAATGCTCCACAAATTAATTAAATATTTTCGATGTTAGAAGGTTCCCTGCTTGTATTTGAGTGGAAACATAATGCAGAAACTTCCCAGTAGCTGTAAACTGGATCGTCAGTGGTTCCCGACCAGCAGCGGCTCAGGCTTAACCTCCTCCTCCTCCTCCTCCTCCTGACTCACTCACCCTTCAAATCTGTGTGAAGGTTGAATTTAGGGTGAAGAAGCATTTTGGCCTCTTTCACTGTGTGAGGAGTCCATGTCTTCTTATCCCCCTGATACACTACAGGCTAGATTAGAGGATTAGCATCCGCAGGGCCAATGCTACCACTGTGCCGCTACCACTGCTACAGATGGCATTGTCCACACACACACACACTCACACTCACACACACACTCACATGCACAAACAGAAAGTGGGTCATAGTCCTGGTATTTGTCTGTTTGCCTTAATTACTGTGATTGGAAGTAAACAGGATGTTTATCATGGAGCCAGTGTCTTAAATCAATCACACTGAGGTTAAACTCAAATGAATTTTCTGATGTGAAGAGAAAAACATTTGTAAGATAAGGTTTGAATTACACTTTCACTGTTTTAAGGTTGGCAACTTAAACTTTAGGTGTCTATTGTGAACTGAAATGATTGTTTGAACGATCAATTAGTCAATCAACAGGAAAAGCAACAATATTGATAAGTAATTAATCATTTCAGTCATTTCTTATAATAAAAAAACCTAAAACAAATTCACTTCTAACTTCTCAAATGAGAATATTTGCTGGTTTTCCTTCTCCTCTAACTGAATATTGTTTGATTTGATATAAACAAGCAGTTTAAGTACAGTCAGCTTTGGCTCTGGAGAATAAGAGGTGTATTTGTCTAATGTTTGTGTAACCTTAGTTACTGTAGACACTGTTTTTGATTACTAGTTTAAACTTATTATTGTATATAATATTCATACTCATTTCTGTTGCATATTAAGTTGTCTATTATAATGATCTTATAATTACATTAATTATATAATACTTTGTTTTGTTAATCAATCATTTATTCAATTATTTACTAATAAGTAGTTATTTACTATTATGAATTTCAACATTATATATTTGGATTTGTTAACAAATTAGGTTTTTACAATTAATTGTTAATTTGAAGTATACATGTGGATTTTTTGTTTTCCGATCAATTTTTTTAAAACCATGGAATGTTCCACCTAATCTTCTAAGTTGTGTTGCTGCAGCTCGGCTGTGGAGCTTTCTTTAGCTCCTGCTGCCATTCAAATACATGCAGTTCTTCTTACTTAGTCAGACACACAGTACAGTGAATCGTATTTTAAGCAACATGAGCGCTACGTAACTGTGCTTTGGCAAACCTCACATGACTTATGCAAGAAGCTTCTGAGCTGCAGCCAACAACTTCACCTCCTATTAACGTCATAGGTTTGACAGAACAGTTTGCCAGAGAAGGAGGGACCCTGCAGCAAGCTTTCCAATCACAACAATGTCCATTTATATGCTGCCATCACCAGCAGGTCACATGATCGATAACATGTTTCAAATCCCAAATATATGTACGTTCAATTAAACTTTTTATTTTCTTGTGAAATAGTGGATAGATAGTCAAACTGGTGGACATCATCACGGCCCTCTAACTGTCTTCTGTTTTATTAATCTTTGAATTGAATGTGATGGAACCTGCTTCTTTCAAAGGGAGGGGTCCACTGTCGGGGGTGCCCTCCACCTCACCTGGTAGAGCGGGTGTCCCACATGTGGAGGTTCGAGCCCTCCTGCAGAGGCTGTAGAATCTGTTCTGACCCTTTGCTGCAGGTCTGGTCCACTCTCTCTCTCTCTCTCATTTCACTTTCCAATCTGTCCTGTCAATATCAGCAAAAACACCCCCCAAAAAACCTCTTCAAAATAAAATGTCCACTAGTGGGAGACCAGGGGCGGATCCAGGGGGTCCTAGTTGAAGTAGTCTTAAAGAATCCCTTATTAACAATATTGAGATTAATTATGATGATTTGTTAAGAATTTTTTTTTCGAAGTTTTTTTGAAGAAGAAGAATTTTCAAAGTAAACTCAATGATGTGTGGCTTTGCTCAAAGCTTTACACTAACAGTAAACAAGGAATACCTAAATGTGAACCTTACTGAATCAGGAATTGTGTTGGACATATGATTGCCCCCCCCCCCCCCCCCCCCCCTGTGTAAACTGTGGCCCCTTAATGGCCCCAGATTCACTCACTAGATGTGTCAGCAATATGTGTGGACTCCCATCATCACACTCATGGATCCTTTCTGTCTCTGCTGTTTAAAACATTTAAAAGCTGTCTTATACTTCCCATTGAAAACTCTTATCATAGTAACATTTAATCGCGTCAGGGCCGGAATCTAATCATGCAAGTGTTTGTTTGAGCCGTCTGGTGTGGCACTCAGAGTGGTATCTTACCTATGAAGCCTCTCATGTAAAAGCAGCAGAGACGGGGTCAGGTTGTGTAAGGCCTCGCAGTAATCTCTCCCAGCATGTCAGCGTGGTGGATTGTGCTCGACTCTCTCACACGGTACAGTAGGAGGGTCGTAGGTTCTGTCTTACAAACCACTACAGCTAACCAGCTGCAGCGCTTCATGGTTCACTGCTCTGGCTTTTTAGTCTCACGGCGCCATTTATAGTCCTTAGAGTGTTTGTTTGATTGTGGGTCCAGTGTTTTTGCGCTCATTGCTTTGAATGACCAGGTCAAACTGGGGTTCTTTCATTGATTAGTCGATTGAGAGTCAAGAGACAAACACAAACTGATCAGGAGCGATTGATAATCAAAGAAAAGTTGATCTATTACAAATATCTCCTCAGAGCAAACACGAAAAACAAGGGGATATCACTTTAACCAAAGAGAAAGTCTGCTTCTGTCGCACTGAGTTCATGTTGGGCAGTGGGCTCTTCATCCTTTCAGGTCTAATTCTAGTGGTTCTCTAACCCCCCCACACACACCCCCACACACCCCCCCGCAGCCCCCTTCCCTTTCGTTTGCCACAACCACTTCTCATACTGGGTCACTGAACTAAGCTGTCTAAGCTTAACTGCCCTCTGCGGCTAATGCTAACTAAGAAGCTGAGCAACAACAGGTGGTGTCAGATGTGCTCCTACGCTGCATCTGCAGAGCGGACACGGACGTCTTCACCGCGACGTGTCGGACTGAGATCAGTTTTTAGTAAACGCTCACACACGGGTGCAGCCATTGACGAAAATAAGGCCGAAAATAAGGCCGACGCTAACCACCACGAGGAGACGATACCTAGAGGATTAATCACGTGGTCACAAAAGATTCCCAGTTGCTTTCCCGTTTCACTCACCAGAAAGTCCCTCACAGCTTTAACAACCGAAAACCTCCTGGGATTCAGAGGCCGTTTTGTTTGCTGTCTGTCATTTATCAAAATAAATATATTTTATCCTTTGTTTTGTCAGTGCAGACAGGAAATTCAATCTGAAACGATTCGGTGACTGATGAAAAATCTGTTCATTGTAGGATTAGGAAAATAAATCTCAGGTTGCAGCTTCTCAGAAGTGAAACATTTGTTTGTTTCCTATATCATTAAAATACCTAACAAACCAAGGACAGAGGCCAACTTGAATTTTCACTATTGTCTCACATTTTATTGGCAAAATGATTAATTGATCAATTTACTTTGGACAGGAACAGTGTTTATTGATCAACAGACAAAAAACTGTAAATGAGCCAGAGTCAGCTTTATATTTCTTCTTTGGCAGTTCTTAAATTGCAACCTGAAATGAAGTAAAATAACCTTTCACAGAAGTCAGGTGGTCTGGTAGAGCAGTACAAGGTATATACCCTGAACTAACTGTACAACACACCCACGATTCAAACAATGATTAAACCATTGGCCATGAAATAATCGTTTATTATGAAATGTGACAGATGACGAGGTGGGGGGGGGTAAACAGACGTTTGGTTTACGCAGCACAAACAGTTTAAACTTCACCTCGTTGAAAGGTGAGAAAACAGATGGTAACAAACACATTTAATCACATTACATTTCATCTTCATCATGTGCGTTCTCACCTCACCTGAGGACAACAGGTGTGTGTGTGTGTGTGTGTGTGTGTGTGTGTGTGTGTGTGTGTGTGTGTGTGTGTGTGTGTGTGTGTGTGTGTGTGTGTGTGTGTGTGTGTGTGTGTGTGTGTGTGTGTGTGTGTGTGTGTCAGCATTTACATGCTAAACTGGCCTCCATCTGCTTGTCTACTGTACCGAACACATGCGTAGACATTTTATCCAAATCGGGGAAATTGAGATTTGTTACAACTGCTCCGACAAAGACTATCAAGAAATGTAAACAGACCAAGAGAAATATAATAAATAGAAATATAAAATATACGTCTATAAGTATAATACAGTATATAATACATACTCTTCCTCCAGCTCTTGTTCCATTCAGCCACATGTGAGAGATCTGTCTAATAACTGGAAATGATTTTCTTTGTATCTCCGGGCAAATTGAGCTCACTATTTGTTTTCTGTATGTTTGCATAAATATATTCTTGTGCACACACATTGTTGTTTCTCTCAGTTGTATTTTCACACACAACCGCTTCTGTGTAATAGTTTAATTTTTTGCTGTAGATGTTGTCAAATTTGACGTAGCATGTGTGAGGGTGTATTTGCTTACATGCGTGCAAGTGTTCCAGTCAGTGTGTGTGTGTGAGTGTGAGTGTGTGAGAGAGAGCAGGAATCTGTGTTCACCTGCTGACTAACAGTCTGAGTGAGTTACCATCCAGGTAGGCTTAGCGCTGGCTGACCTACATAAACAAACAGACAGCTGGACGGGGCTGCAGAGCTCGGGGCAAACACACAGTTCAAACAAGTCCCGCAACACAAAGCTGTTACATGAGGAAATACAGTCCCACTGCCACTGTGGCAGTGGGACTGTATTTCTCTAATGTCTCTAATGATTCACGTGATCTGTGTCGTCAGCTTGTGAAGAGATAAATGGATTCTTTCATTGTCAGTTGTAAAACATGATTTTTTTTCCTGTTTAGCATCTGTAGATTGAAATACATTAATTTGTATTATATCTTTTCTGTTTCTTTCAGATATGATTGTTAAAATCATTCAGCAAAACATGGGGGGAATCAAAATACACGAATGGAGAAAGGTACGCTTTGACTCAAGTGATGATTAAAGATGAATTTAAAATGAGTTCTGTTCCCATTTAACACATGAATTAACAACTGAATGACATTTAAAATGAAGCCTTCGCTGTACACCTTTGAGAGACTTTGTTCTTGCAAATATAAAAAGACAAATGCACTTTAAAGTTTTCTCGAACTTTCTCTTCAGACATTTTGGTCTCATGCTGTCATTTATTTGTGTTTCTCTACAATATTGTGAGTCTCGACCTCTGAGGTGCTTTGGTGCTATTCAAACAAACTGAATTGAAAGAAAATGAAATAACAAAGCCTCATTGCACAGTAATAAATCTCTTAAATAATGTATTTATTAATGTAATGTACATATAAGTATGGGATCATATTGTCACACGATGCTATTAAGAATGAACTTATTTGACCCTTTTCTTCATGTTGCCTTCTCATCATACTTTAGAAAACTGTAATGTCTTGGTCGTCACACTGACTTTGTTCTTCTTTCTTTTTGCTGCGGTGGTGTGTGTCTGTGTTGTGTGTGTGTGTGTGTGTGTCTGTGTGTGTGTGTCATGGTGTTACAGCCAGATAACGTCGTCCTGTTGCTACAGGTACATTTCCACCACACTACACAATTTTCATTCTCATGCAAAACATGTCTCTGTAAAGGCCAAATAATAACAATTCAATAAACAATCCCTCTGCCTACAGTGGATCTTCTACGAGGCTGGATTCCTCATATGTTCCACCATCGGTATCTTGTTCATGGTGCTCACCCCGATCATCGGCATGTGTTTCTGTGTGTGTCGATGCTGCGAGAACTGCGGAGGGGAGATGCACCAGAGACAGAGGAAGAACGCCGACTGTCAGAGGGGTTTCTACACCGCCTCGCTCCTCGCCTCCTCCATCTTCATCACTGTGAGTGATGTTGTTGATGCTCTGTGGAAGTAAGAGATACCATCAGTTAGGTGTCACTGATATATCACTTTGGCTGTGAGAGGCCTCTTGTCCGAATCAGTGCTTTCACACAAAACACATATTAAGATCTGCCGGATATGATCTGAACTCATCACCAAAGATGGGTCCAAAAGACGTCCCTGTCAATCATGCTTTGATTTGATGAAGATCTTTTAAATTTTTTTCACTATACACGACTGCTGACATGTGGTTTTCATTCTTTGAATGTCAGGTTCATTTCCTGGCTCATAGTATTCCGTGATATCCTATTTTATTATCGTTAAAGGAGAGAGATTGACAGAGAGAGATTTTGATTTTCTCATTTAAAGACTTTATTCACGAAGGTATAAACGAATGAAGGAACCGGCTTCTCCAAATGTGTCTGACACATGTAAGCTTCATTCCCACTCAGTCGAAATCTATCTTCATATGACGATGCTTCCCTCTGCTGGTCAATAGTGTTATAACACCCAATCTGCCTCTGTCTGTGTGTCTGTCTGTGTGTGTGTGTGTGTTTCAGTTTGGGGGTACTTGTTGCATATGCTGCCAACCATAATGTCAGCATGCAGATCAAGAGCACTCGCCGATTAATCAATACCAACATGAGGGACCTGAGGACATTCGCTAACAACACACCTGCGGTATGTATACACACACCACACACCAACACCAGTGCAGGTGCAACATTCAAGGTGCATCGCCGCATCACATACCAACAGTGTTCCTGGTTCCTCCCTCGTTTCCTCCCTCCGCTCTGATTGACTGTGTGTGTGTGTTTTCCTGTTGCAGCAAATCGACTACCTGACAGCTCAGTACACCACAGCCAAGAACAAAGTCCTGTCCGACCTCGACAGTGAGTGGAACTCCGGCTGTTTGCACACAGCGTTGGTCTCGTGCCTCTCTCTCTCTTTGTCCTGTTGTCATGAAACCTTTTGACGTGTCCGTGTTTCCCCCGACAGACATCGGGCCGCTGTTGGGCGGGAGGATCCACAGTCAGCTGGAGAAGGAGGTGGTGCCGTCACTGGACAATGCCCTGCGTATGGTCGGAGGTAACACGGCCTCTTTGTCAGCCTTTAGTGTGACCTCCTGCTGAGCTCGCACACCTGAGACAAAGCAATATGGAGGTCCACAAGCTGAAGTCTTTCAGGGACGTGTTCTCACCATTTTGTGGTTGTTTTCTCCTCTTTTGATCCGCTCATATTTTTCTTTTCATCCAAAGCAAAAGTTGAGGGGAGCATCAAAGGTAATCCGAGCTGAGGGGGAATCTGTGGTGCAGTGACTTTGTGTTGGTGTTAGAAACAGATTACTGATCCTGAACTATTCTGTTCTGTCCTGGTTTTCCTCTGTGGATCGTTGATCTGTGTAATCAGTGTTATTGTAATAATTGTGATAGTCCTGTCCTGTGGTGTGTCTTCATATACAAAGCAACATTACTATTATTTTGGCCAGAGTATATTATTTTTTAAAATGTTTCTCTTGTGACTCAGTTCCATTCCTCGTCTGTTGCTTGCAGCCATGCGGGAAACCAAAGAGGCCCTGGAGAACGTCAGCTCCTCCCTGGAGGTGCTTCAGGAGGGGACGGGGAAACTGCAGGCCAGCCTGTCGGGGGAGCGGGCCTCTCTGTCCAACACCCTGTCCGACCCCGCCTGCACCAACGGAGCCGTCTCTCACACCTGCAACACCATCCGATCCACGCTGTCCCAGCTGGGGGTCAATGCAAACTACATAAGGGTACCGACGGCCAGGAGATTAGAAATCAGAACCACACAGAATATATTAATTTGCTGCAATGACTTCATAGTTTCTCATCTTCCTGTTTTTTCATTCGCTGTTCAGCTTCCAGATGTCAATCACGCTTTGGCCAATGTCCAAACAGTCCTGAGAACAGATCTCAGCAACATTGTACAAAAGGTTAGTCTCAGTCTTGGGTTCGGCTCATGGTCACACACCTGGCTTCAGTCAGCACATCTGTATCTGGACAAGGGGAATGTTGACAAGCCCTCCAGATGAGAAACGTATTAAAACCAGGTCTAGATACAGAGGCCTGAGGATCAATCTCATTATCCAGATCCAGATCACATCTAAATACCAAACCCTTCATCCTAAACATGAAATAAAATCATACAGTGTCTTTTTTAATGATCTTTCTCTCTTTCTCTCCACTTCCAGGGTTACTCATCCTTTAACGACACCCCGAGTCTGGTTAAAGAGCAAACTAAAAATATTGTCTCAGGTACAGAAGTGTATATATGTGTGTTTGGTTTGTGTAAAAACAAATCTTATCAAGCTTGTTTTTGATTTTATACACTTTCCCTATTCACTTTTATATTCTGTCTTTCTCTCACCTTCACCTGCAAACTGGTGGATAATGAAACCATAGCTCTTCCTCGTAAGTTCTCTTTTCTACCTATTTACTTTCCGTTTCTCTATTTTTGGGGGACAGGGCGTCTAGTTGAACAGCTTGTCTCTTTCTCTCTGACTTTTGTGTTTGTCTTTTGTGTTTGTGTGTGCGCAGGAGTGAAAGGAATGCTGGATAAGATCGGCACAGAGATCAACAACTTCGCCAAGATGTTCCCAGTGGAAGCGTCTTTGGCCAATTTCACCACTTTCCTCAGTGAAGGGCAGAAGAACATCGAGTCCTTTTACCCGCAGATCGACCAGTTTGAATTCTACAGGTTTGTGCAAATGTGGGGCAAGAATTTGGCTCCCACAAGATTCACTATTTATTATTAGACTATACTATTCGTTTTAAAGTAGCTAATATCAATATCTTTAAAGATAACAGTGTATGCAAATAACAATGTAAGAAACAACAAATCTGAAAACAATTTGACACTATCGCCTGAATCTTAAAACAGAGCTAACAGACAGTGAATATTATAAAAATATGAATAGCGATAAACTTTATTTGTATATAAAGTTCAATTCAAAGTGCTTTAAAACACATGAATACATACAATGAACATGAAAACAGTCCAAATGAATGATGATGTTTCTTTATGACTGGTTGCTGTGCTTATAACAATGTTTGCTCACAAAAATAATGAAGCAATTTGATTCTGCTGCCTTCAAGTGGCAAAGAAATCAGTTTTTCTAGGTTTAAGGTTTGAATTATGATGAGAAGCCTCCAGGAAATTCATATGAACATGAGTGTCTTCACAAATGACAATAGTGTGTGTGTGTGTGTGTGTGTGTGTGTGTGTGTGTGTGTGTGTGTGTGTGTGTGTGTGTGTGTGTGTGTGTGTGTGTGTGTGTGTGTGTGTGTGTGTGTGTGTGTGTGTGTGTGTGTGTGTGTGTGTGTGTGTGTGTGCGCCGCAGGTGGATCGGCTGTGTGGCAGCGCTTTGCCTGGTCGTCTTGATCTTGACCTTCAACATCCTGGGACTGCTCTGTGGCACCTGTGGCTACGATAAGCAGGCCACACCCACAACCAGAGGCTGCCTATCAAACACCGGCGGCAACCTGCTCATGGCGTACGTTACGTTACTTTTCCATTAGATACACTGACAGTGGTTTTCTCAACTACAGAATGTCTGCTTAGAGAACAACTAATGAAAAGAACTTTAATATGGAGCTTAAATATCATTTAATTGAACTGAAAGAAAATCTTAAAAGAACGGGACTAAGAACTAACGTCTCTCGCTCTCTCTCAGTGGGGTGGGCTTCTCTTTCATCTGTTCCTGGTTGCTGATGGGCGCCGTGACCACGTTGTTTGTTGTTAGCGGCAACGTGGAGAAGCTGATCTGTGAACCGCTGGCAAACCGACAACTATTCCAGGTACTAATTATGAACACTCGCTTCTCGATCAGTCTCATTTTGACTCACACAGACTCTGTGGAGCAGTATACATAACTGACAACACTGTGGCTCTTTGTGTGTGTGCGCGTGTGTGTGCGTGCGTGTGCGTGTGTGTAGATTATAGACACACCATACCTGGTTCATCCTGCCAAGAAGAACTTCCTTCCTGGGATGCTGTTTCAGAATCCAAACATTGACTTGACTTTGGGAATCATGTACAGGTAACATGCCAACACTTCATACGTGCATACTGTGCCATACCACTTTTAAAAGGAGCTGACTGGTTGAAATACATTTTATATTTATGTAAGGATACATGAACATACTGAGGTCTACTGTTCATGGTAAAAGTGTGATCCAGCTGTGTTTGTGTTGTAGGGAGTGCTATGAGAACAACGGTCCTGTATCACGCTCTGCAGCTGGAGACCATGTTCAACATCAACTCCTTCCTCAACAGGACTGTGGTAAGTGGGCGGCTTAAAGCAAAATACACAAAGCGGGAATAGAGCACAAACGCTGATGGGCTGAAGGTGTTAACATGTGAGTTTGTTTGTGTTTGTCTTGTCACCACAGTACAACAAGGACCTGGCCAAAGTGTTTGAGAATGTGCAGGTGGACCTGCAGGACGTCGCCCTGCTGGAGCAGGCCGGCAAAGACAACCTCATCAACTTCGCCAACTCCGGAATCGGACAGATCGATTATGAGACGTACCTGTCTGAGGTAATCCGCTCAAATCCAGAGTGAATGTTTAAAACAGATTTTAAAACTGAAAGTAAGATATAAGATATTAATCGGTTTATATCGTGTCTCGTTGTAGTTAAGCAAAGGGGTTACTCTCGTGGATCTCCTTTCCTTCGCTTCCGACCTGGAGGCTCAGGCTGACCAACTGGTGAGTGTCGTCATCACTGTGCCAACAAGTTAACAGCAGCCAAAATCATATAATCAACTTTATTTATTTATAAAGCACTTTTTAAAAACTTGAACACACAAAACCTGCGAGCCGTATCTCCTCAGGTAGGCAGATAATGCAGATTATAACAATTTTAGTTTGTTTAAATTTGAAGAGACGTAGTTCAAACTGATGTGAGTGATAAACATAGACTGTATTTAAAGATGTAGTCTCCACAACCTCCCACTGCACAGAAAGGAAGCAAAAATATCCGGAAACAGACGCTGTCATCTTGCACTGGTGACGACAATCTGCAGCCAGAGTTGATCAGCTGTCAATAATAACATTTCACCCCCATTTTTATAACATCAAATAACTAAACCAAATGTAGCAGTAAAAACCCTAAAACACAAACATCACTTGTGTTGACTTTAGTGGCCCATGTCCCGTCCACCACTAGGGGGCGATCCAGATGATTTGGCTTCACTTCATGGTGATAGTAGTACTAGTCCATCATTATACACAGTCTATGGTGATAACCAGCAACTCAGTGCTGCACAAACTCTACAGATCAATTTGTCTGAAAGTTTTAATATCAGATGAGACTGCATGGATTTGTTTGTACCTCTATTACACCAAAATTACAAAATTAAAAAACGCATCGATGTGCAGCATCAGGATCTCAACTGCCAAAATAAAGAAGAAGTAGTAATTAGCCCGTTCACCCGGGTCACGTTTCCATCGCTCCTGATAAATGTCTCTTGAAAAATGAATCTTCCACTTTGAACCGTCATATTTTGTTTACGGTAACAATGAATGTAGGTCGATTGTTTTTGAGCTTCGGGGTGTTGAAGACTGGCGGAAACCAAATGTGTATCCAGACTACCTCTGTGCAAAAAAATAAAAGGTTTCCCTTCATGCTCACCGATCAGGCTGAACAAGCCGCCCATTCACTCACGTTTACACCGTATACATTCACGCTATAGGGCCTGTGGCACATGGGACATGGCACACAGGGATTAGTGTGCTCATGTGTATGTTAGGAAGCGAAGAATAATAAATCACTGAGTTACTTCTCATTACCCGATGGACCTGAAGATTGCATTCTACGGTTTTTGTATTGAACAACTGCAGTTAAGTCAAGTATCATAAAACTTTGGTTGTTTGTTTGTGTGTTTGTTTACAGCCCCGTGGCGCTCTGGAGAACGCGCTGAGAGGACACGCCAGCAGCATCAGACAGATTCACAAAGAAGTGGTGGTGCCCATGGAGCAGGCAATGGTGACCAACTCTCCCACACACACACACACACAATAACTCCACCACACACAAGGAAATATACCAACAGATCTTCTCCCACCTCCAGCGACGCCTTTCTCCAACTCTCAATGAGTTCTGGATTTAAAACTTGAGATTTATTCCTTTCATTTGTCTGTTCAAAATGTACAAATCTTTATTTGTTCACCACATAATCAGCATAATCACACATTGAGGATTGCAGATCATGGGAATATTTTATGTCGCATTTGTTTTCTGTGTCTTTGCTCTTCCCCTCAATGCTCCTTCTCTTTTCTCGTCCTCCTTTCTTTCACAAAATGACGACAGAAATATGTCCGAGCGCGGGTAAGCCGCCGTCGATGCACGGCACGTTATCGGGTGTTTGCCGTAGCCACGTGGTTCAGTTCAGTTTGCGTGTTGTGAATTTGAACATGCAGACATTTGAACATACATTTGTCTCGTTTGTTAACAGTTGATGTTTTGTTTTATTTCTTCTCACGCAGAGCACGCTGAGCCAGAACATCAAACAGCTGCAGAGGACGTCCAACGACCTGCCGGTGAGAAAAGTCTCACAGACGGAAAGACAATGTTGTTTATCTTTAGCGACGTATTAAACACAGAAACACTCCAACAAATGATTTGTGTCTGTCTCTCAGGTGAAGGTCAACAACATCCTGAGTGCCATTGATGCAGCAGAGTACCTCATCACTCATAACGCCTCCCATGTGGTGAAGCAGGTATGAGGTTTCATGATAAAATGCTGTGTCAGCTTTTTTATAGTTGAGCTGATGATGTGACGTTCTCAAAGGTAACCAGTGTTAATAGTGTTTGTCTATTTTGAAATTAGATTTAAATTAATGTCAGTGCAGTTCCTGTTATTTTAATAATAACACTGCCAAAACTGCATTTTTATGGTAAAAATCCTCCTTATTTATGTTGTTATTTGGAACAAATATTTAAAAACTGTTTTCTCTGTTGTCTTACAGGAAGCGAAGGGCTACATGCAGAGCTTAGTGGGATACTTCGAACAGTACACAGAATGGGTCAAAAACTCTGTGAGTATTCTCCCTGTTTTCTGGCTTTTTGAAGGTCACAGGTCAATTTTCAGCACAAGAAACGTGCGCATTGGGAAACTCAAAATAAAATCATTACAGTGTTCTTAATCATTTCATATTGAATTAAACAATTTTTTGGGTTACAGTATAGTACAGACGCTTTAGATATTTTCCTGAGCGTCACCAGATTTTTTTTTTAAGTAAAGAAGCCACTTTGATTTAACTTGATGCTCAGGCAGCAGGAAGTGAAATATTCATACTAAACAAGTTCTGGTGACACAATTGTTTTCACATGATATGTTTTATATGTGTGTGTGTATGTGTTGTGTTTTTCCTTACAGTTAACTGCAGAGGTGGCTCAGTGTAAACCCATCAGTAACATTGTTGACAGCATGGAGATCGTTGGGTGCAGCTTCGTAGTCGATTCAGTGGTAAGACACTGGAACTGTGTGTGTGTGTGTGTGTGTGTGTGTGTGTGTGTGTGTGTGTGTGTGTGTGTGTGTGTGTGTGTGTGTGTGTGTGTGTGTGTGTGTGTGTGTGTGTGTGTGTGTGTGTGTGTGTGTGTGTGTGGTGTGTGTGTGGGTGGGTGGGTGGGGTGGGTGGGAGACTTTTGGAAGGAGCTCTGAGTACAGTATGTTCTCGAGCCTCGGACACACTCGCTCACACACATTGATTGGGACAGAGCATGTTTTGAGGCAGGGTGGCGACTTACATGCACAAAGATCCTTCAATGTTTTCACCTGCGGCCAAGAGGAGCTGTGATATTTATGTTTTACCTACACATCGTACATGAATGGTTTGTGAGAGTCTAATAGGAGCTCAAAGACGCCACAGACTGCGAGCAGCAGCTGCATATGTGCTGCATGTGTTTGTATTTATGTTCTGCTCGGTATTTGCACATCTTGTATTTGTGCCTCCTAATGTGTGCATGTCTTGTGTGTCCCTGTGTATGTGTCTTTGTGTGAAATGGAGCATGAATAATCTGTAGGGCTGCAAATATCACTATATGCATTCATATTTTTATGATGAACCATTTAATCTGCAACTCAAACGATTTGTCAGTTAATCAAGAAATCAGTTGACTGTAAAGTAATTCTGCAAAGATTTTGACGAAATGCTAAATTTGCCGGATACATCTTGAGGATCAAAATGTTTTTTTTGCAGATGTAGTTTAGTTAATTTTGTGAAATTATATGAAATCTTCAGATTGCAGAACTACTGACGAGATATTTCAGGAGCAGTGATTTCTGCTTTACCTTTACCACAGACTTTGGACTTTTTAACTTTTACATTCATGAAAAAACTTATTTATCACACTAGAGGAAAGAAAAACTGAAAAAGCATCACATGTTTCCTTTGATATTTATTATTATTAACTTGAAATATCTGTTTTAAAGAGGTTAGTTCATTTTCATGGTCAACTTGATATGAAAACTGTGAATTTGTTTTTTCAGAACACGTTCTGGTTCGGTCTGGGAGGCGCCTGCATCTTCATGATCCCCAGTATCATCTTCGCCATCAAACTGTCCAAGTATTACCGAAGGATGGACACAGAAGACGTCTTTGAAGAGTGAGTCCGGACAACACACATGCTCATTTAGTTAATAAAGCAAAAGACGGATCATTCTTTAGCTTTACTGCTAGCTTCTTAAATCTTCCCCGGATGTCGATCAAAACAAAATTAACGGATCCTTTTCTTCTCTCTGTCCTTTTTCATTTTCTTCGGTTTCATTGTCTTTGATCCTCCTCACATTTTTCCGTCGTTTCATTTCCTCATCTCTTCTCCAGAACCTCTTACCCGTGGATTGTTTCACTTTGATGTGTGTCTCCTCTTCCTCCACGTGCCCTCTCTCTCTTTTTTTGGTATATTTCACACTTCAGTTTTGGATCTCTTCTTTTCTTCTCACTCTTTCCATCTGAAATCACGTGCACCATCTTGTCTCTCTTTGCATGGATTCCTGCTTCGTCGTCCTCCCTCACGTCACTCTCCCATTTTTCTACTTCTTATCCGTCAAGAGTGACGCCCCCTGAGGATCTCGCCTTCCTTGTTGCTTTCGCCAGTCTTCCCATTCTCTTCCTCACCTGTCCACCCCTCGCTCTTGTGTTGCAGTATGGGTAATACAGGTAATCATGGTGGCCAAGTGTGCGATATCCTTGGAAACCTCTCTGTGGTCAGGTACGAGTCGTGCCCACCTAATTTCCCTGCTAGCATGCTGCGGTATTAATCGGTGGAGGGATATTTTTCGCTGCAGACAGAACTAAATGTACTACATGAGTTTTTTCCAAAAATGTTAAATTTCCCTTTGTGTATGTATGTGTGCTTGAATGTGTGGTGTGTGTGTGTGTGTGTGTGTGTACATAGTATCTCCCCCTATAACGACACTCTGTTCCCTCGGGCCTCTGCCCCCCCGAGCTACTCCGACTGGTGACCCACAGGAACGTTCTCCCTTTTGAAAGAGGTATTGGTTGTTGATTATCAGTTCCATGTCTTCATCCACTAATCCACTTCGAACTGAAGTCACCATCTAACAACCTCCAGCCAGTCAACCACCGTCGGTCTGATGTGACTGACGTTTCACCGTCTTCCTGTTTCTTTCATATCAAGTGTTTTCGTCCATTCGTCTTCTTGAACCTTCGTCCATCACCTCTGTTCCTTTCAAATGTTTAAACGGCGATAAGCTCAAGGCCCCATGTCTGAACTGTGAAGACTGTAACAAGTTCGTCTTTGGATTTGTTCAGCGTGAAGCCCCCTCAGCGTGAACGAGCATTTTTACTTTTGTTTACTGTAAAATAAACTTCTAAAGTGGTGTGTATAAATATATAACATACTCACAAGGTATATACACTGATACATACATATGTAAACCTTTTTTTTTTTTTATTATATATATATTTTAGGAAATAAATGGCTGGCATAACTTTTATCTACTGATCACATTGGTCATTCCTCAGTATTGCTTCTCGTGATTATCGTAGATTTAAAAAAGAAAAACAATAATATCGCAGATGTATCGATTTAGTTACATCTGGGATTTGTATCAGTCTTAAAGGTCAAAAAAGGATCTAGTTTTTAATTGGTTAGTTTTTAACCAACTTTTTCTACTTTAGACGTTTGTTATGCACCAAATTCTTTGTACGTTGAAAAACCTACTTAGCATTCAATCCGATTCTGATTCTAACGCACTAACTTTCCAAGAAATATGCAAGACTTTAGGTCTGAGTCGTCCAGAAAAAGCTGTTCATAAATTTGATTTCGTTTTTTTTTTTCTGCAGTGGACAAGAGAGCTGGAACTGAGCTTCCCCTTGTGGTAAGTGTTCCCTTGTTTATCTCAGTGACTTTATATAAAGATGGATGAAGCATCTCCACCTCCTCTGACAGTGAAGCGTCTTGTTATTTCTAACGTGGACTCTCTCGCTCTCGCTCTCTCTCTCTCTTTTTTAGGATCACCGGAATTTCCAGCTTTTCTTTGATCATGTAACACTTCCAGTGACAAAAGGGAAGAATGAGACCAATCAAAGAACTGTGTGGTGACGACGTCCCACCCCCCCCCCCCCCCCCCCATCAACCCTTCAAGCCATTTGACAAGGACCTCTACCACCAGCCAACTGTAATTTATCTCGCACACACCAGCGTCAGTCCCACGAGCACAACAACAGTCCTGCCAGTGTTTCATACTTAATCAAACGTCAGAGCATTTTTTCTGAGTAGTTAGTTTGACAGATAGAGAATGAATTTGTTCTTACATTGTTACAGTTTTAACTTGGTGACACGTGTACATTTTTTACACTTTCAAAACTTTTGAAAGTTTTATATATTTTTGGTAATGTTTGTTTTATAAAATGTACGTAGCTTTTTTTTTCGTAGGAGTAGCTCCATTTTCTTTCCGTGTTCTTTTCTCTGCTTGGTGAATGTTTGTAACGCAGCTTGCATCGTTTCGCCTCTCCAGGTTTACACCGACCAGATTGATTCCCAAGGATTTTTACATTTTGATAAAGACACGTCTTCACATTTTTGCCAAATGTTTGATGAGAAAACACCACTCTTAGATATGTATGTTAAAGACCAGCTGCCAGTTAGCTTAGCTTAGCATGTGCGCAAAGAGTCTACGGTCACGCTAGCGGTCGGGCTTTAAGCTAATGTAAATGCTAGCAAGCTCACAGCTGCTATGTTTACCGTGTTCACCATCTTTGTTTTACCTGTGAGCATGCTAACAGTTGGAGTTAAACCAAAGTACTTGACCAATAATATTTTGACCTGATGATGGTGCAAGATGAAAAGTTACGTAACCAACGCAGCATGGATGTTATCTATCCAAGAGTTATCGATATATTATTATAGTCTGGACCAAAGTGGTGAGCTAACAGTCTAACGTAACAGTTAACGTGACTAAGCGTCAATTTGGGTCAACAGGGTTTGTTTTTGTACGTATTAAAGAAACGAGGGAAAGTGTTAATTTGTTCGATTTTGTTACCACGTCTTTGTGCTTTCGCTAAGCTAAACGTCTGTAGCTTGATATTTGGCTCCAAACTGTACACGAAAGTAATATTGATCCTCTTAGCTAACTCTCGGCATTGAAGCGACAAAGGTTATTTCTTCGGTGGCCGATAGACGCACTGCAAATGAAGAAAAAAAAAAGAACTCGTGCAAATTAAGAAAACAACTTCATCAATTTGACGACACATGAAGTTATTGAAGTCTGCTACTCGTCAGTGTTGATGGAACTTCACAAACCATTGAGCTTTTGCGTTGTGCTCTCAGCTACCGTATATTTCCCTCTAAACACAGAACAAGAGAAACGAGTTAATCCTGGTCCATGCTACTGCAAGAGGCGACACTTTACAAGATACACACACACACACACACACACACAGCCTGAGTTTATGGCGAGGGTGCAAATTTGTGAATAAAAACTTCCGTCCAATAACTGTCTGCTTTGTTTTTCTTCTATGTTCATAATAATGAGGAACCATTGTCTGGACTCACACACTTAAGCAAAAAATACACAAACACACACATTCCTTGTGTCGACGGCTCATAAATCACCCATGATCTATTGAAATTTTACATAAGCTCCGTGCCTGAGGTTCGAATGAAAAAGGAGCTCATCTGCCAAGAAACACAGAACACGCGGGAACATTCATGTAACATATGCAGGGCTGAATCCATGCATACACACAGCAGCCCAAAAGCTTCAGGTCTGTAAAGAGGGGGGGGTTGACAGGGAGCGGGGGGGCCTTGGCAGTGCCTGAGGTGGCGTGACGCTGCTGCATCCTATCACACTACAGTGACTTACTTGAGAAGAACATCTGTTCCCCACAACATAAACACACACTCTTCACATGTTTGCTTTCCCCGTGTCTCTTACAGGGGAACTGTTTCTCCTCCCAACCCGATTGATGGCTGTATAAACAATCAAAAAAATCCCCTGAATGTACCATATGTACACATGTGTAGGTGTGACTCTGTACTCAGGAGAACACGATACTGTACACACACTCACTTTTTACGACGTGTGTCCACAACAGCATCATATTTAAGTCTCTTTAAAGGCAGTGTCTGTTTTTGTGTTCAGTATTGAAACTGTGTTGTGCAGTCACGTCTGGTCGTGAAATCAAGTTGCCATATGAAATGACACCGGTTTACACATTACATTCAGGTTTAATACGTAGACTGTAAATAAAGATGGACGACACGTCTCCATTTGTTCTCGTTATCCAGAAATGAAGTCCAAATGTCCCGGATATGCAAACGCTGCCATCTTGCAATGATGACATCAGAGTCTGCACAGTAGCGCTCGGGGGGGGTGGACTCCCAGCATCAAGGTCCCATAAGATACATGAGTTCGACAGAGTCCTCCTTTTTATCGCATCAAATAACTAATTAAAACCGTGTATTACCGTGTATTTTGGCTTTTTAGTTTGGCCCATGTCCCATCTGCTAACATGGAGGAGGCAGGGTTTATGACCTACACTGCAGCCAGCCCCCAGGGGGCAATTGAGAAGCTTTGGCTTCACTTTTGGGGAGCTTTCATTTCTCCAATCTTTATATACAGCCCATGATACGTTAAATCTGAGCAAAAACCTAACTTCATAAATAAAGTGTAATGATAAAAATAATGTGGTTTTATGGCTCATCGAGGGAATGTTTCTTGTCCGGCAGCAGTGACGTCCAGGAATCTGTTGACGGTGACGATTTCACCACAGTGTTGATGCGTTTTCAGTTTTTTAACAAGTCTTCAATTGCTTTCACCAAGTGGGAGATATTGTTAGTGTCAGAAATCCCTGACTTATGGATCGTCCACACCAAACGCAAAACAATGAGATCGCACTGGGCAATGCTAACGACACAAATGGCGGTAAAGAGCCTCAGGTAGCGCTGGAAACGTCAGTCATCCATGATGCAGCTCCCGGAGAAGACTTCTCCCCCCCGAGCTTTCTAAGCCTCCGGGTGGTTCTGTGGACGCACACACGATCGCTGTGCGGCCAAACTTTTTCAAACCATAGACTGTATATACTGTAATCAACCACCAGGGGGAGATTGAGACGCTTCACTCTTGTTTCTCTTCAGATCGTTTCGTACAGCTCCAAAAAGTGAAGCGTCTCACTCTCCCCCTGGTGGATAGTTACAGTTATAGGTTTTAAACCCTGCCTCCTCCATGTTAGTGGATGTGACATTGATTTAGTTCCTTAATTCTTATGGTTCTTATGGTCGTCCCTTCTTTATATACAGTCTATGGTTTGGGCAAAGTTTGGCTGCACAGCGATCGACTGTAGCTTTGACGGTGACACAGCAACAACACAAACGTTGCATCTTAAGACGGACACGATGAGGATTTTATTTTTACAGGGTCACAGATCAACATTTAACTCTTCAGCAAATAACTCCAGGCTGCACTTTTGGCTCCGGGCCCCTGGCTCCTTCCCCCTCTTCTCCCAGTCGCCAGCAGTCAAAGAACCTCCTATGTGACATTATATAATGTCTTGCCCAGTCTTTTTTCATAACGTTTGGCTTCATGTGTGTAGCCTCCTTCAGGCTTGTTAGTCCCCCACCCTCCCCCCTCCAGGTCCCACAGACCTGCTGACCCTCTTCCTTCTCCAGTTTATGTTCTCCCCCTCCTTCCATCCATCACTTTTTAAGTTTTGAACGTACCACACAAGCCACATGTAGTCGCTCTGTGTGTTTGCGAGGGGGGGGTCAGTGCAGAAGGAGGAGTCTGGGTCCCTCAGCTCACCTGAATAATACCTTCTTTGTGAGCCCAGGCCTTATAAAGTCACACCCCGATGCCTACTAACCTTACAGACTTCCTCCAAGCTTCTGTGCGGACACATCCACCCATACCCTCGTCCATTCATTCATCAACGACACACCTAACAGCACCATGAGAGCCAGGATGGGAGTGATGCTGCTGGTTCTTGCAGTGACCGTTTGTTTGTCATATGCTCAGACCAACAACATCAGCAATGACAGCAAGCCACAGCAGCAGCAGCAGCAGCAGCAACAGGTACAACAGCTGCAACAGCAGCAGCAGCAGCAGCAGCAGCAGCAGCAGCAACAGCTGCTGCAGCAGCAGCAACAGCAGCAGCAGCAGCAGCAGCGAAGCATCTGGGATGAGCCCATCCGATTCACCACCAAGACCAAGGACTCCTGTACCATGGTAGTGTCCGGAGCTGGGGACTATACTCGCCTGCGTGTCTCCTGCAAAGGTCCCAGCCAGGGCCAGACCCCGGCACGCTCCTACTACTGCGACTTCCAGGGGAAACCCAACCTGTGCCGCGCCTACAACCTCAACCCCCGCCACTACTTCACCCAGTTCATGTGGGAGATGAGGAAGCTCAGCAATGCCTGCCAGGGACCCAAAGTCTACCGCCCACAGATGTGCAAGAAATACCCAGACGAGGCCCAGATGTCCTTCATGAGCTCCTGGCCCAAACCCGCCGCCTCCAAGCCCGCCACCCCCAAGCCCGCCACCCCCAAGCCTGCCACCCCCAAGCCCGCCACCCCCAAGC
The DNA here is from genome assembly GCA_006182925.3 of Reinhardtius hippoglossoides. NCBI lineage: Eukaryota > Metazoa > Chordata > Actinopteri > Pleuronectiformes > Pleuronectidae > Reinhardtius > Reinhardtius hippoglossoides. The sequence goes on along the minus strand of CM031671.1, from coordinate 22,271,943 downwards.
CCTCCAAGCCCGTGCAGGAGCAGCGCAAACCGGTGGTGCCCGCCCAGGTCAAGCCCGTCGCCACTCCTAAGCCTGTCAAGCCCCAGCCCCA